>MU226743.1:584385-605206 GCA_018584345.1 Thuja plicata | reverse complement strand
AAAATTAAAGGCTACGATTAAGAGGCAAAAACCCACCACTTAGAAAGATGTGAAGAAAAAAGGATTTTTATTTAATTTTTAATTTAATTCATTTCCTTTTTCAACAAATAAAGTGCTTTAAGTGGGGGATTTTATTTATTTAATTAAAAGAGAGGTTTTTCTTTCAACTAAATAAATTAGAAGAATTTTATTTAATTAAAAGGGGAAAATTGAATTTAATTAAATAAGAGAAATTTTATTTAATTAAAAGTGAGGTTAAATCTTTTAATTAAATAAGAGGAATTTTATTTAATTAAAAGGGAGATCAAATCTTTTAATTAAATAAAAATGGTCAAACCTTAGGAAATATTTGAATTAATTGAATTAATTACAATTTGATCAAGGAAATTGATTTGAATTGAAAATATTCCAAAGCATTGATTCAAAAAATTTGATAAAATGATAAAATAATAAATGGGGCCCAAAGTCTAGGCAACCATTTTAGGGTGCATACAGGTCCCATAGAGTTTTTGCAGCGGTTGATAACCGCCAGGCTGAGCATCAGGCCACGGTCATTGAGGCCACAGGTATGATTCAGGGTACCAGTGTTTCTATCTTATTTGATTCAGGAGCCACAAACTCCTTTATATCTCCCTATGTAGTGGAGCGTTGCAGGCTGGTGGTAGTTAGACAAGATGTCGGTTGGGAGGTTGAGTTATCTTCGGGAGCTAGAGTCTCAGTTAGTTCCTTAGTTCATAGTTGTCAAATTCAGATTGGAGACCTTACCACGATGACTGATCTCTACATTACCCCTCTAGGTTCTTATGATGTAGTCCTTGACATGGATTGGCTATGTGCCCACAGCACCAAGGTGGATTGTCGTCAGAAGAGGTTTGAGTGTGTTGATGATCATGACACTTCTATGGTGATAATTGGGGTACAAAGACCCATATCCCTTCGCATTATTTCCGCTATGCAGCTTAGGCAGTGCATGCGGAAGGGATGTCAGTTATTTTTCATCACCGTTAGTGATAGAGAGGAGGATTCAGGAGGAGAGCCTTCACTCGAGGATTATCTTATTCTTCAAGAGTTTGCAGATGTATTCCCTACCAAGCTACCTGGTATGCCCCCACCTAGGGAAATTGATTTTCACATAGATCTTGTACCCGGAGCTGAGCTAGTGTCTAGAGCACCCTACAAGATGACCACACATGAGCTTGATGAGCTCAAGATTCAGTTAGAGGAGCTCTTGGAGAAAAGGCATATCTGACCTAGTGTATCACCTTGGGGTGCACTTGTGATTTTTGTGAAGAAGAAGGATGGTTCACTTTGATTGTGCATTGATTATCGATAGCTGAATAAAGTAACAATTAAGAACTGATACCCACTCCCCAGGATTGATGATCTATTTGATCAATTGCAGGGTGCTCGAGTGTTCTCAAAGATAGATCTGAAGTCGGGGTACCATCAGTTACGTATTATGGAAAGTGATATCCACAAGATTTCTTTTCGCATGAGGTATGGTCACTATGAGTTCACAGTAGTGCCATTTGGCCTCATGAATGCTCCAGCTATGTTCATGAGCCTCATGAACAAAGTATTTCGTATATTTTTTGATAAATATGTGATAATATTCCTCGATGATATTTTGATATATTCTCGCAATGAGGAGGAGCATGAGGAGCATCTGAGACAGGTTCTACAGCATTTGAGAGAGAATTAGTTATATGGTAGCTTGTCAAAGTGTGCCTTCTTTAGACCCGAGGTGCATTATCTTGGTCATGTTATATCCGGCGATGGGATCTCTATAGACCCATCAAAGATTAGAGCTATTATGGATTGGCCAGTACCCACCAGTTTCACTAAGGTTAGAAGTTTTATAGGCATGACATAGGGTCACACCACATACAGATGTAGATTTGGAGCATCAACTTGTCACACATGTTATATGAACACTTGGGTCAAGTTGAATTAACTCTTGTTTTATGTTTAACTATGAGTAGTATTGTGATGGTAATTAATTGATAAGAACATATGTTGAATTAGGTTGACCTAGTAATTAATTTAATTCTTAACCTTGATTACAACTTAATTCATTTAAATCTAGTCCCAATTCTCTTACGACATTAACTACTAATTAAAATCTAATAATCAAAATCTACTCTAATTCTTATCCTACTAAAATCAATATGATAGAAGAAAAAAAAAATTGTCTGTGAGTTTTTCCCTAGTTTTGGGCATGACAATATCTATTTCACTAAAGGTTGCAGCCTTCATCATTATAGCAATGAGCTTTTGGACAGTGATTCCTCACCCCTAACAGGGTTACTTTTAAAAGACTCCTAACAAGGTCTGACCTTTAACTAGGTCTCTATACTTATTGCATTGTAAAGAAAAACTCCTAACAGGGTTGCAAGATCTCTTAATAGGGATAATTATACTCAAGTACATTTCTTTGTGGGTGCTAATTCCCACAAGGGGTTTTACCTATTTGGTTTCCCCATAACCAAAATTTTTGTTTTCTCTATTGTGTTATCTGAATGTGCATTTACTTTATGTTAATTGATATCTAAGAAAAGAAAAGAAATTGAAGTAGCTGATAACTGATTTACCCCCCTCTCATTTATCCTTTGGGACTATTATAACAATTGGTATCAGAGCCAAGTTCCTTGGAGAGAAATCACAATAGCTTAAGGTAGATTAGATGGCATACTTCAGGAAAGAGAGTCCTAAGTTCAATGGAGAAAACTATCTTGACTGGAAGAACAAAATGATAACACATCTTCATTGCGTTGGATTTGAGATCTATGAGATTACCACTCAAGAAATTTAAGTTCCCACCTTGAAATACATTGCAAAATATGACTCTACAGTCAAACAAAAGGAATTTTTCACTAATAATGCAATCGCCAAAGAAGCCCTAATCAGTGCCCTATCCAACAGTGAATTTTCTGAGATCAAGAAGACAAATAAAACATACTCTATTTGGAAATACTTAGAAGATATATTTGAAGGAGACATCCAAGCAAAGAATGCACATAGAAAGACATGGAAGAAAAGGTACAACAACTTAGAAATGCTACCTGAAGAAAATATCAGAGCCTACAATCAAAGAATTAATGAAGCAGTTTTAGGTATCAGGAACAATAGTGGAGAAATTTCAGAGGAAGATATAATGGATAAACTAATGACCACACTAACAACAAACTATGAGAGAAAGATTAATATCTTAGATGAGACTATGAAATTTTTAAAAGACTTCAAGATAGAGAGACCTTGATCAGCAAAATATCTGCATTTGAGATATCAAGATTAAAGACAGAACCCAAAATTGAGACAACTTTCAAAGCCTCAGTCCATAGTAAGAAATCCATAAGTAGCTCCAGTAATAATGAAGAAGTGGATATAGAACTAGAAGAAATCATTGCTATGATTGCCAAGAAATAAAGGAAAGGTAAAGGGAAATATGAATGAAAGCTATCATTCAAATTTTTTTCATGCAACAAAGTTGGTCACTTTGTATCCAAGTGTCCTACAAGAGTCAAGAAGTTCAGATCAGTTTACAAGCCCAAGTACACTAAAGAATGTTATCATGCTGATGATGGTGTAACTGATGATGATTCAGGAGAAGATGAAATTGGTTTCATTTCCATTAAAGGCATTGAAAAGATGCTTGAAGAGATGGAAAAAGAAGATGAGAAAAAAAAACAAGAGTTAGCATTAGTTTCAAAAGCAGACATCAGAACTAACTAGATCATTGACAGGGGATGTTCACACCACATGACATGAGACAAAGATAGATTTGTACATTTGGACAAATACAAAGGTGGCATGGTTAGATTTGGAGATAACACTCCCAAACCTATCATAGGCAGAGGTTCTATCACCTTAGATGGAAAGAATAAAATAGATGATGTTCTATATGTTGATGGTTTACATCATAACTTACTAAGTGTTGGACAGTTGCTTGATAAAGGATATTAGTTGGAATTCAAAAAAACTAGTGCATCATTAATAACAAAGAATGAGACATCGTTGCATTAGGCTCAAAGACAAAAGGTAATTTTTTTCAGCTCAATTCAGAAGTAAGTTGTTTTGTTTCAAAAGTGAATGATAGTTAGCTATGGCGCAAGAGACTTTGTCATATCAAATTTGACAACAGAGTCAAGATAAGTAATGTAAAGGCAGTAAGAGACCTTCCAAGTATTGCAAGACCAGTTGACACCAGGTGTAGGGAATGTGTGATTGGGAAGCATGCAAGGACCTCATTTAGGAGAAAACAAGACTCTACATAAAAAAAATTAGATCTGATACATACAGACCTATGTGGACCTACTCAAACAAGATCTTACTACAGAGAAAGGTATTTCATTTTGTTTGTTGATGATTTATCAAGGATGATGTGGGTTGAATTCTTAAAAGACAAATCTGAAGCTTTTGAGAAGTTCAAAGTGTTCAAATCTAAAGTTCAGAATGAATCTAGACTAAAGATAAAATGTCTGAGATCTGATAGAGGAGGAGAATTCACCTCTGACTAGTTTTATGATTATTGTGAAGAACATGGAATCAAGAGACAACTAAGTGCACCTAGAACCCCTCAGTAGAATGGGATTGCAGAAAGAAGGAATAAAATAATACTTGACACAACGCACACTATCATGATTGAAGGAAAGGTTGCTCATACTTATTGGAGAGATGCAGTCAATACAATAGTCTATACTATCAATAGAATACAAATTAAGGCCAGGCATAGACAAGACACCCTATGCACTTTGGTTTGGTAATGTACCTAGTGTAAAATACTTTAGAATCTTTGGAAGCAAGTGCTACATCAAGAGAGATGATAGCATTGGCAAGTTTGATGCTAGAAGCGACAAAGGTATTTTTCTTGGTTACTCTACTAAAAGAAAAGCCTGTAGATGTTTTAATCTAAGTTTAAAGAAGATAATTGAAAGTACTCATGTGAAGATTGATGAGAATTTTATGATTCAAGAAAGATATTATGACTATGCTCCCATGATTGAAGATGAGCCTAGACCTATCAATAAGGACATAGTTATTGAAGAAATTTTTGACTGTATTGATATTTCATGTAACAATCCTGAACCAAGTGAAGAAGAATCATATATTACAGATGAAAGTATCACTCCTAAGAACTCAAGATACACATCCAAATACCACTCTAAGGAAGATATCATTGGAGATCAGAGCGCAAAATTCTTGACAAGATCTAGAGAAAAAGGTTCAACCGTTGATGAAGAGGTATGCTTACTTTCATAGATTAAACACTTAAGTGTTGAAGATGCGTGCAAAGATTCAGATTGGAAAAGTGCCATGCAAGAAGAATTAGATCAAATAATAAAGGATGAAACATGGGAACAGGTCCCTAGACCTCATGACAAGAATGTGACTTGAAAAAAGTGGATATTCAGGAACAAAATGAATGAAGAAGGCACAGTGGTAAGGAACAAAGCAAGATTAGTATGTAAAGGATATACACAAAGAGAAGGAATAGACTACACTGATACATTTTCCCCTGTGAGAAAACTTGAAGCTATCAAGTTGTTTTTGGCCTATGCAACATTCAAGAACTTTAAGGTATACCAAATGGATGTCAAGTAAGCTTTTCTGAATGGTGACTTGAAGGAAGAAGTCTACATAGAGCAGCCTGAAGGATTCAAACTTTCAAATAAACCAGACATGGTATGCAAATTAAAGAAAGCACTTTATGGACTTAAAAAGGCCCCAAGAGCGTGGTATGAGAGACTTGATGGTTACTTAACAAAGATAGGATTAAGAAAAGGAGCAATAGACTATAATTTATTCATAAGAGAGACAGATGAAGGACTACTACTCGTTGCTATTTTTGTTGATGACATTATCTTTGGAGGTAATGACAAACTTAGTGTAGAATTTGCCAAAGAAATGAAAAGTGAATTTTAAATGAGCATGGTTGGACCTATCAAATATTTTCTTGGATTAAATGTAAAACAAACAGACAAAGGCATATTCATAAATCAGTCTAATTATGTAAAGGAGATATTGAAGACTTTCAATATGGAATATTGAAAACCAGTAAGCACCCCCATGATAATAGGAAGAAAGATTTCTAAAGATGATGATTCCACAATAGTTGAAAAGACCCTATACAAGTCTATGATTGGAAAACTCATATATCTTACTCAATCTAGACCTGGTATTTCTAATGCAGTTGACATTGTTGGAAGATTTGCAGCTGAACCTAAGAAAAAACATCTAATGGCAATAAAAAGAATATTCAAATACTTAAAAGGGACTATTGACTATGGTTTATGGTATCCTAACATAGAGAATATACAACTTCATGTGTACACAAATGTAGATTGGGCAGGTTGTGTTGATGACAGAAAGAGTACATCAGGAGGAGCAGTATTTCTTGGAGACATATTGGTCACTTGGACAAGTAAAAAGCAGAATTGTATCTCTCGGTCAATAGAAAAAGCTGAGTATGTTGCAAAAGCATTGAATTTTTCAACAATGGTTTGGATCAAATAGATGATTAAAGACTTTGGTATTAAAATTGATTATCCTATTGTTATTCATTGTGACAACACTATTACTATTAATATTTCAAAGAACCCTATGATACATGCAAAGACAAAACACATTGAGATCAAATGCCATTTTCTAAGAGAAAAAGTTGCAGATAGAGAAGTAAAGTTGGATTATGTGAGCACTAAAGAACAATTAACATATATTTTTACAAAGCCATTATCCAAAGATACTTTTGAGTATCTCAGGGAGAAGATGAGAGTAATTCCCTTTCCTGGGTCTGATTAGAACTTGCAGCAAGAACATCAGTCCTTGATAACTGATGAATGGTTGACTATTCTACTTCTAGAGTAGTACCTGTGCCTAATGGTGTTTAACACCCTTTGTCATTGATGTCAAAGGGGGAGTATTAGTAAGGGGAGCATATACTCTAAGGGAGTATTAGTAAGGGGAGCATATACTCTAGGGGAGTATACATTGCAGTAGTAGTGAAGATGAACTTTTGATGAGGATATTGAGAAGATTGTAAAAATAAGGAAGACACTTTGAGTTGATGATATCATATGTTGCCATCAATGTCAAAGGGGGAGATTGTTGGAGATTTGCTTCTGCACAAATAATTAATTGTATGTTTGTCATTGATGACAATATATAATATACATCAGTGTTCTATATGAAATTATCAATACAGATGTTTTGGAGATATGTGTGTTCATTTCCATGGTGTATACATGTTCTAGATGTTATGTGAATTTACACCAAGTCAAATATGAAGTTTCAGTTGAGTTATGTTAATCAGTTATGACAGTTATAGAGATTGAAGACTATCTATAAAGAGCCGACATAATTACATTATTTCTTGAGTTGTGCCTATCTTTGGGATATGCGTGTTTGTATTCATATTTAGTTATGAGTTAAAGATAATTATCTAAAGGGGCCAAACATTTTCTATCAGAATCATGAAGTTGGAGTTAATCTGGTGGAGCCGACTTTGTGAAGTGTCACGTTTATTCAGTATGAGTTGCATGTTTCTAATCAGGTTGCATGGATGATGTGGCCAACTAAAGAAGTATTGAAGGGTCTCCTAGAGCTAATGAAGATCACATCCTTTGGAGAAGATACTTATAGTAGTTCATTTGATGAATGCCAAGTGTGAATGAGAAGAATAAAGATAGAAGAAGTGTAGGAAAAAATGTCTGTTGTTTTGGGACAGTAGAGACATTTCATTCATCAAGAAAAGATCTATGTGAAGAAGAAGTGGAAGCATACAACACATTAGAACTGATCAAGACAACAGGTCTACTCTAATAGTTCATCTATCAGACATAGTGTATATCTGTTCTATTGAAGGTTGCAGCCTTCATCACTCTAGCAGTGAGCTTTTGGATAGTGAGTCCTCACCCCTAACAAGGTTACTTGTAAAAGACTCCTAACAGGGTCCAACATTCAACCAGGTCTCTGTACTTATTGCATTGTAAAGAAAAACTCCTAATAGGTTGCAAGATCTCTTAACAGGGATAATTATACTCAAGTACAGTTCTTTGTGGATGCTAACTCCCACTGGGGTTTTTACCTATTTGGTTTCTCTGTAACCAAAATTGTTGTGTTCTCTATTGTGTTATCTAAATGTGCATTTAATTTATATTAATTAATATATAAGCAAAGAAAAGAAATTGAAGTTGCTGATAACTGATTCACCGCCCCCCTCTCATTTATCCTTTAGGACTATGCTAACAAGTTATTCATCTCAAATGAAATCAGTCTACCAATCAAAATATCTAGAGTAATTGTATTTTTTGCAACAGCTCTCATTTATTATATAGAAGAAACTCTAATAGCATATACAACTAGTAAGGTTCTTAATATTTTACTTACCACCTTCTCCTCTTCAAGTACACCTCCAACTCCTCAGATAGCATTGACTACCTCTTTGATTCTGCAGCTATAATGAGTGATATTTTTCCTTCTTTCATCCTTAGGTAATCAAACCTCCCTCTTAGGCTTTCTACCTTGGCTCTTAGTAAATTAACATCTCCTCCACATACCAGCTTCAATTTATCCCACATTTGCTTTCCAGAGGTGCAGGTTTTGACATCTTCAAACTCAACATCGGAGAGTGAGGAAGAAAGTTATATCATCATGCAATTATGCTCATTTTTTTCTCTCAATTTCTCAAGAGTGTGAGGTCCTATAGGAAACACATATTCAGTATCAAGGTGTTGAGTAACAACATTACCAATATCTGATAGGTGGAGTCTTATTCTACTTTTCCATGATGAAAAGTTGTCTTTATTCAACTTGGGCACATCTTGTTTGTTCATCTTGTGATCTTTTGATTGAGCTGTTAAACTGCCTTTCTAAGCACACAAGCTCTGATACCAATTGTTAGAAATAAATAAGAGGGGGGGGGGGGGGGAATCNTGTTAGAAATAAATAAGAGGGGGGGGGGGGGTGAATCAGTGGCCTCAAAAATATTCCAATTAATCAAACCAAAAACTTGGTACCACAATATTAAGCCTCTAACTTATCTTCAGTCCTATAAGATAAATGCCTTCAAATAAACTTATTCATTTACTACTGTTCGGAGTGCTCTATTAAACCTTATTCTTAATGTTTACCGATTAGCAGTCTTTCATTTACCAAAAAATAGTAAATTACTTAGAGTATACTAATCAATCCAGAGTAGTTAAGTGTAATGCAAAACACTAAATTAATGACTCATAAACACATTGACACATGGATTTTTAACGTGGAAACCTTGTTAAGGGAAAAATCACTTGGGACCTGTAAACCAAAATTTTCACTCTTCTAAAGTGAGATCAGTGAAGAGACAACCCTGTTAAAGGTTACAAACACACTGTTAGGTGTGACCTTGTGAGAGGATTTAATAGAATAGTTTGTCGCTTGATATTGGGCATCTCTATGCTACCTTCTATGACCAAACCCAATGTAGTTTGTCAAATGGTATGTGGAATCTCATGATATCTTCATGATCAAACTTTTTGATAATCCTTGGGATGTATTTCAATATAGAAAGGATCTTTAAATCCTACTCAGTTAAGAGACTTTCTGAATCAATGGTTAAACTGAAATAGTAAATGATCTATTCATGCATACAACTTAGAATTGCTGATTTTTATATCTATTGTAAGCTCACATTACCTTTCTAATCAATATATCTTTTCAATACATTTTCTCCACTTCTTTCTTCTCGGTGATGCTATGCTCTGTTGCTCAGTGTCCGCAGAAATATTTAGCTCTTTCCTAAGCTTGATTGATCAGGACTGTATGAAGTTGTTCTTCATCAATTTCTCTTTTGCATCCTCTTTTTCATTCACTCCCCTTCTTAATTTGTAATGAATTAAGTTGTCTCTTTATAGACATGATATCACCATTTCTAGGTTCTTGACTTTCTTGATCTTGGTGTGATCCATAATTCTTTCCAATCTTGATTTAAAGCATAACTCCTATTTTATGTCATAGAAAACTCTTTGACAGCTGGATAAAAATGCTTTAAATCTTTTACCTATACCTCACTTTAAATTGTCGATGAGAACAATGTTAACAACCAGTTAAGTCTATCTTTAGCTCTGCCAACTAGACATTTTGTCATTTCTGAACTCCAGTTAACTTTGGTGTTTTAATTCTTGTTAGCCTTTGGTCAACACTTTAGTTCTCCTCGAGCTTCTCTGTCGGGGTTGCTTATCCATTGGGGTTGTCTATCCTTTGGGCTTGTCTGTCTATTGGGTAACACTGTAATTATGGTCATTAGTTATGCTTGTGATTCTGCTCATCGGTAATGCTTGTCAGGTTTCTTGATCGAGCATCATTGTGACTTTGCTCTTAGGATTCTCTTTCCATTGGATACCACTAACCGTCAGTGTTTGTATTCACTTGGTGAATGTTGGTATTTTATGCATTACTAAAAGAATAATATTTCTCTCTCTAATTCTCTGAAGTCTTTGACACTTTGAATATAATCGATTAGATTATATCAAGTTGACATCAATGACAATACAATCCATTAACTGATTTAATGTCTTGCATTATCTTTCTGTGTTTCGGTGATCAAATTAACATCTTCAAACATTCAATAAGTTACATGTCATTAATATCATCATATTTTACAAAAAAACATGTCTCATTAGACATATCTAGATAGAACAAGTTACCTCTTGTTTATTCTCCACTTCCAATTAGTTCACCAGTAGCATCAAAGATTTTATCCTTTCTATGATGGAATTCAACTCAGTATCCAGAAGTGTTCAACTGATCAACTCACAAAAAATTAAATTTTATACCTTCAAGCCAATAAGCATTGTCACATGTAATCTTATCAGTCAGTTTTATTGATCATTTACCTTTCACAAGACATGGTTTGTCATTACCAAACTTAACACTACCACCTTTGCAATAACTTAAGGTTTCAAATTTAATTTTATCACCAGTCATGTGATGTGATAAACCACTATCAATTATCCATCCATCACCTTTACTAATATATGAAATAAGTGTAGTTTTCTCATCCTCACCAGAATCATCTTTCATAGCAACATAAACAACTTCTATCTCATTGTCATCAAATTTATCAGTTTCACTGTCTGTTTCTTTTGCAGCAATATTACATGATCCCTTACCTTTGTCCTTATAGTCCTTATACCTTCTGAAATATTTTTCATCCCTTGTGTCTTTGTACTTTCTTTCTCTTCTATCATTCTTGTCATTCCTGTCAGGGAATCTTGCTGCAATATGGCCAACTTTGTTACATGAAAAATAGATTATAGGAAGTTTACCTTTGGATTTTCCTTTTCCTCTCGGTAGTCTTCTAGCCATAATGCTTCAAGTTCATCAAGATCATCATCAAAAGTGTCAGTGTCACTATTCAAATGTCTTTCTTTTCCTTTCTTATAATTATGAAGATTCAATTGTGATTTGAATGCAAAATCAACATTGTGAGGAGTGAAATTATCAAAAATTGATAACTCAAAAGAAGCAAGTCTACCAACTAAAACTTCCAGAGTTAAGTTGTTACCAGGAGTACATCTTAGTTCTTTTATAGTAGATACTCTAAAATCATAAATAGGGAGTAGGGTTCTCAGTACCTTGCTAATAACAATATCATCATCAATAGTTCCATTAGCTCCTCTAATAGCATTCACAACCTCCTTAACTTGGCTATAATATTAAACAATAGTTTCACCATCTAAAATTCTCATTTCATCAAACTTACCTCTCAATCTTTCATATTTTTCTCTCAGTACATTTGTATCACCTCCATATATAGTTTCCAGAGTGTCCCACATTTCTTTTGTAGTCTTTTATATCTTCAAATTTGGGATAACTTAGGGCTGATGCAATCTCCAACATTGAATGGTTGTGTTATTGTTTTTCTTCCATCTGCTGAGCTTTCATAACTATAGGTACTATTATGTATTCATGTTCCACATATTATTTTGATGCTTCTCCAATTATAGCTAGATGTAACTTCATCAAAATTTTCCATGTAGGGAAGTTCTCCTTGTTCAGCCTTAGTTAGTACCTCCTTTTTATACATCTTGATCTTTAGCATCAAGTACCCTCAAACTTTTCCTTACAAGAACCACAAAACTCTAATACCAATTGTTAGTATGATTCAAAATAACTGAGGGGGGGGGGGTTGAATTTGTTATCATAGGTCTAGATTTACCAATTGAACTTATAAACACTTTAACAAACTTAGATCCACTCGGTCTCTATAGCATATAATCAGTAACATAAACTTGCAGTTCACTATCGCAATGTAATCAACTTGTAGAATATAAAAATCTTAATAGTATAACACATCAAATAACAATCACACAAGTATGCCACCAGGATTTAACGTGGAAACCCAATATGGGAAAAACCACCAGTAACATGCTACCAATTTTCACTCTTCTGAAGTGAGCTCTGTGAGGAGCCAACCCTATTAAAGGTTACAATACACACTGCTAAATGTGACCCTGTTAAAGGATTTAATCACCCTGTTAAAGGTGAGCCTTGTTAGAGGGCTTAGAAAATTCCATTAGAATGTCACCTTGATTAAAGGATTTACAATATGACTATAAGGTCAACCTTGTTTAAAAGGATTTTGCATTGATACAATGGTTAGAAAGTGACAGTTATGTGATCTGAAACATAAAAATCACTTTGCAAATACAGATCCACTTTCTCTCAAATGATAATTCACTAACTGGTCTCTATTTTAATCTCTATCACTCATATATTCTTGGAAATCCTTCAAGAAATCACCACTATGCAGTCCTATACTGCTCTACTCAGTCTTCTCTGACTTTTGCCTAGATTTTCCAATTAACTAAAATAACCTCTACACACATAACCTGCAATTAGGTTAATCTTATACCTCTATGATCAGATAGCTAGATCTTTTGTTTCTTAATCATCACTGTAGATCTTAGGATTTTTTCAGATCCAACAAATACTTCCAACATTTTGTTTTCCATCTACCTTGTAGAATACATCCTAAAACTCCTTATTGAATCCATACATAAAAATGGTTAAACATATATTAAATTCTCATTTAATTCTCCACAATGATCATCCTTATCTTAAAGATACTTGACATATCCCAAGAAATCAACTATGTCAGCTGGGATTGCAAATCTTCCTCAAACTGTCAAAATAGTGACACTCGTTCATCACTGTATTCTTCCACTCGGTCATCACTAGATAACTCGGTAATTTACTAACGCTCGATAAATAATAATGCTCAGTCAACACTAAATTTTCTTGGCATGTGCTGATGCTCAATTGACACTTGCACCACTTGGCACAAACATAAGTTCCTTAATATTCTTCTCTGTTACTTGGTCAAGACTAAACGTTTAGTCATCCAACTTCACTTGGTGTAAAAGATAAACAACATATTACCTTACCAACATGAAATCTCATCAAGTACCCATTTTAGTTTCACATAACTCAACCATTTCACCAGGTCTTCTTGCTATCTCCTCTTTTCAAATATTCTTCATCAATCAATTGATATGGAACTTTACAATATAGCAACTGTCTTACCAGTTAAGGTTTGACATTAATGACAATATAACAATTGTTTCAATTGTAGCTTCCAACAACAAAGTCCTATTTAGTTGAATGTGTTGAGCCCTAAGGAGCTTATGAACATTGCTACTTTAGCACAGTAAAGGGAAAGGAAACAAATTTTGAAGTCACATAAAAATGATAGTGAATTAATATCATTGACTTCACAATTTATGATAAAGATGATGCCTACACATGCAGTGAACCAGAATTAATCTACATCTATTCAGGTGGAAATTTTATTGAAGGAAGATAATACACACTTTGAATCACTAGAACAATGTGCACAAACTAAATCTAAGAGTGAGTATGAGGATCATAGACTTGATAAGCTTAAGGTTGAGGTAATAACTGATAAAAATACATTGAGTTTAGATATTCAGAGTATTGAGGATGCATTGGAAGAGGGAAGAATAATATACAAATGATGCATAGACTACACCACTTCTATCTCTTATGTTAATAAGGTGATTAAGGAATCTGACTTGTAGTGGTTAGCCTTAGTTTATGATGTACAAGTGGTGACCATTCATTATAATATCAAGACAGTTGTTACAAAGAAAGAGAGAGTAAAGGGAAGGATTGAATATCTTAGGAGCCTCATTGTTCCTAAAATTGATGTTTTGACTTGCAGCTTGAGGGATGCACAAAAGACATATGGGATGTCTGAGACTACATATATGTTATACATTAAGGAAGCAACTTTTTCCATATGTGGACATATCATGATCATGGAGAGCTTGAAGAAGAGTTGGGATTATGCATTTTTGAAGAACAATTTTTTTGATGTTTTAAAATTGTTGTAAGTATGCTTGAACACTTTGTACTAATTTAGGATTTTGGTAGCTGATTTTGGAGTAGTTCCCATCCTTTTCCATTGA
Source organism: Thuja plicata (assembly GCA_018584345.1). NCBI lineage: Eukaryota > Viridiplantae > Streptophyta > Pinopsida > Cupressales > Cupressaceae > Thuja > Thuja plicata. Next base: position 590,738 of record MU226743.1, on the reverse strand, counting down.
TGTGAAAGGGAAAGAGAGATAAGGTATAAAAATGACATATCTAGCTTAGGGGGAGATAAAAAAAAATTGGAGAGAAGTATTAATCTTTTTGGAGTTTGGCATTTTTGACACTTAGTCATTTTTTTCCTAAGTGTTTCCATCAATGCCAAAGGGGGAGATTGTTTGAAAGAGACACAGATGGAGATATTTTATGTTTTCATTGATGGAAACTACACATCTTGCACCTAATTGGCTAACACAATTTTTTTAGACCGAAGGTCAGATAGTAAAATTGGTTAAGTACATACTTGTTCTGATTAAGTAAAAATAGGTTTTACAAGGACCTGAAACCTTTAAACAGAGTTATAAAAATATTCAATGAAAGTACAACAACAACTATGCTGAGGCACCAAAAAAGATAGCCGAAAAAAAAAAGCCAGCAGACAGACTAGCTAGCAACAGTCCCAAAGATAGACATAATAAATAGGGACAACAAAAAAAAGGGGAGGGCCCAGGAAAATATAGCTACATGTCATCAACCATTTCCTGGGCCTAAATCACCATAACCTCCATCTGATTGATAGTATTTTTAGGTCACCTTTGTCCTTCTCTTTTTCCTCCCTTGGGCTCGTCTTTTTGGTACTATCCCTAGTGCAGGTTCCTGGGCCAGCCAGCTCCCTGATAGCTTGGCTATCCTTATCGCCAGTATCCTGCTTCAACTTCTCCATTAAACTCTTGTCCTGCCTTGTATAAGCTTTGAGACTCTTCAGAGATTGGTCCCAAATCTTACGAACTATTTCCTCCAGCTTGTCCACCTTGGCCTTTAGGTTCTTGATCTACCTCACACTGTCTTCTTCAACAACTCTTTCCTCAAAGACCTTGAACTGCTTTTCTAGATTGCTGACTCTGTTCACCAAATCAACCCGTGCTTCCAAATTCCCAATGACCTCTTTCATTTCCCCCAGACACTCAGCAACAAATTTCTCCCCAATACCAACACATTTTAATATATTAATTCCCCCCCTCATACCCTTAATTTGATTCTTCAGTTCAACACTATCACCTAACATTTTTCTAATTAAACTAGCAAAATCACTAATGCAAGCTTTTCTATGGTCTAAATCCTTAGGTTCAAAAGTATTACATGTGTCATTATTGTGATGGGTATCCTCCTTCCCAATGTTATTATTTTCAAGAACCTTCCCAAAATCCTCCTTCACCATTTCTTCTTCCTTCTTCTCTTTATTCTCCATGCTCTCAGTAGGGTTAGTATCATCCTTACCCTCATCCTTCTCCTTGTCATCTTCCTCATCCGAGGAAAGCATGATTTTCCATTTGCTAGGATTATTCCCTTTGCTGGTTTTCATATCTCCCCTCTTTCTTTTCTTAACCCTAGATTTGGGTTTGGTCCCCTTCTCTTCATCCTCGGTATCCTTTTCAGTCTCTGTTTCCTCTTCTTGAGTCATCTTCTTAACCTTAGTATTAATTTTTCCCTTTTTCTTTTTTTGTCATTGTCCTCAGAGCTCTCATCCTCCATATCCTTCTTAGTATTAGAGATTTTGATGTGGGTTTTCTTCAAGATTTTCGAGGAAGAAGACCCCTTTTTTATTCCCTTCTTAGGTGTTTTATACCCTTTTTTCTCCTCTTCCTCATCCTCAGTGTCTTCTTCATACATACTTTCCTCCATTTTTGGTATTATGATCGATACAGACACATGGGATTGAGTTTGGATGTGTGATTGTAGGAGACATTTAAAAAGACATATATACATATATTTCTATGATCGTAGAGTTTGATGTTAAGATTTTATGGATTTATGATTTTCTAAGTATCAGGTTGACATGTCTAAGACAGAGATAGAGACAGAGACAGTTGATCATTAGATCATGCAGTGATCCTATTAATCGATGGTATAATTGGTTTGATAAATGGAGGAGTTAGAGTCGACATGGTACATGATTTACACATTATAATTTTGGTTATCATGGATATTTGATAAGTTATTTGGCTGACACACTACACGCTACTTATTTTATTCTTATGGATGATAGTGTTAAGGAACAAGTTGATATATAGTATCAATTTTTTGAGATGGATCATATATAGAAATAGAGATTGTGATGTGAATGTTACGGCATGTGATAGACTAATAAAGGAACATCATTTAGAATTTTTTTTCAGTTGATTAGTTGTACACTTCACTAGAACTGTATTAGCATACTTGATGTTGTTTGTTAGTTCATGAATGGGAAAATGAGTCCTATCTTTTGTAATCAGATTGTTGAGGTAGTGAGCCTTGTTGGAAGTTTTTTTAATTGAGTAGTGAGCTCTAGGTTGTAAGCCTGAATGCATGTGCATTCCCCGCTTATTTAATCTCACCCTTAACCAGGCATTTTATTTCTATAGAAGTAAAACATATTGTGGGTTTCATCCCCACCATGGTTTTTCTCCTAGTAAGGTTTCCAAGGTAAAAATTATGGTGTTATGATGTCATGGTTGTTGTGTTATGTTTTGATTTAAGTTGTATTGATTTCATTGATATGCAAATTGTGGTTGAATGTTAAATCTTCTAGAACATTGATTCACCCCCCTCTTAGTGTTATTCAATCCTATCATGTTAAAGATTCATTAATAAAGGTTGTGACCACAAAGAAGTTCAGATGGTGTTTGGAGTCTATGGACCTTAGGATCCCCAATTAAATGGTGGTGTAGATAGTTCCTTTGCTATTTCTTGCATGGTGTTTGACAAGTGTGATATTGTTGGGAAAATGTGTCTCAACCTTGGAGTTACATATGGAAGCTATTTTTAGTAAGTCATTCATTTAGCACAATATTTTTCCAATTTATTTTCTAGAGGTTCATTTTCAATATATAAGTATGTTGGTAAAGTTTCATGGAAAGATCATGTCCAATTGTGAATATATTATTTTTTTGGTTTTTTGAATTGGTTTTACAGAAAATTCAAAATCAAGTTTGAATGCCTTAGATGCCTCAAAAGCGGTCAACACTTATCTGGTATGGCACTTTATAGTCCCAAGACATAGAGCGCTTCGAGAGGTTTTCAAAAAGTGGTTATAATAGAAAATTAGGCACGTGGTTCAAAAGTTATGGTCTCTAGAAGCTGGGTCTCCTGAAATAGGAAATGTAAAAACTATATCAAACATGTAAATGAGTTGTAAAAGGGAGCTAGACATGTTTTTGTGTTTATTGACACATCATAGGGAATCTTTGATTGGAGTCAATATGGGCACCTCTTTTTAGAGTAGTTTTAGCCCATGGTTTTATAATATCGTTTGACAGTTTCTTGTATTGTATCTCCTAAATAGTAGGTGCATGAGATGGAGGTTTTGTGTAAGAGTCTTATAGCTTTCTAGATACCTCTAGATCTCTGGTCAGCAATACTTCTGAAATAATCCTTTTCTACAAGTATATTGTAATCTAATTTTGATTGTTGAATAATATATTGGGCTGCTTTTGGAGTTTGGCATTTTTCTCTTGAAAGGGTTTTCCCCACGTAAATCTTTGTGTTTTGGTATGAATATTATTTATCCTTATGTTTATTTCTACAAAGTTTCTATAACTATGAAAAATATATAAGAATTTTTTTACATTATTTTCCCCTTAGGGTTTGTGTAGGAAGTTGTTCTGCTACTTAACTTTCTTAAACTAGTGACAAGTCTGTCAAACCAGGAAGAAGAAGCTTTTGGCATATACCACCTAGTGACTTTTTTGATATTATTAGCTGTCTTCTTCACAATATTAGGTAACACCTATTATTGATCACCCCCATTCCTGAGGTGATTTCCAATGAACCCTCCTACTACCATAGTTAGGATCGGTTACTATACTCACATTGTAAGGAAACTACTCATGCAATCATTATTGTGTCAAATCATAGATAGCCCCTAGAGATCACTCACCTCCATGAACCAGGTTAATTTTGTATAATCCAAAAGATATAATAGTAGCTATAGGCATCTACCATTGGTGCAATCCAATGACAATCTTCTAACTATTTTCATATCATATCTAGGAAAGTCTTTACAACTTCACCTCTATGAGCCAGGTGAATGCTGACTAATCCCTTATAGTAGCCTATAAATTGATCGTTGGCATGGTCCAATGACTTCCTATAACTATATAAATATATCAGTGGTTCACACTTGTAAGGGTCATACATAACAAGAATCATAGTGCTAAACAAATGGATAAGTATAACACAATTGATTGATTTAAAGTGTATGCATATATTCCTATAAAACAAGGTTTAAGATTCACAAACATATAACCAAGACAAGATGACCTCCTTTAAATCCTACATAAGAGAGAATGTCAAATAAATTAATAGCAAACCCAATACCTAGAGTTACCCCACCTAGACCCTCCCCATATGGCTTGAGGTCTCAAAGGTATCCTTCACCCATAGGCCACCTACGTTCATGCTTCCTAAATGGATCAAAGTTACACAACAAAATATACCCATTGTCATCAAGTATTGGTTCCATACCCATCATCACCAATCATTACGTGTACCAACTTACACTTACACACATGGGTCATATCATAAATCACACACACGATTATCTTGAGTATACATCACATATACACAAAGGAATAGCTCATACATGTGACATGTTAAGATGGATAGCTTTACCATACATCACATACATGGTGAGTAGATATAATATAAATCACAAATACAATAGTGACTAGCTCATATAAGCATCATGAATAAAATAGTGACAGGCCCATACACAAATCACATAGGTAATAGTTACATCATATGATACTCATCAAGAATCAGTGCTTAGTTACATCATATAATCAAATAATTCTTTGCAGGACTAAAGGCCTTTTAATAAATTTGTATGCATAGAATTACTCAAATTAGAATGACTTTCCTTAGTTTCTCTTCAACAAGATTTTTTTTGGGTTTTGTGTATCTATGATACATCCCTTTAAAGGGGGAAAAATTTGTGAATTTTCTTTAGTTTCTACTCAACAATATCTATTACAATTTCTTATTTGTGATATATTCATTTCAAGAAGAAGAGTTAGTTTTCTTAATTTTACTATTTGCAATGGTCTAATGCACGTTTAGAATAGCTACCTATTGCTATTATGTAATAATTTAGAACTCTAAATGATGTGAAATTCCCTTGAATAGGGTTTGAGAATGTATATTTTATTTCTTCAATTTTATTTTGAGGTATATACTCACCTCTCTAGCTTATATGTCTACTAGAAACGAACCATTTACAGTTACAACATTAAAAAAAAAGTTTTTACAAAGAAATATTAGGATTTTTTTTGCAAAAGATCCATAGTTTTTAGCTCAAACATTTATATAGTACACACAAGCTCATAAGACATTATTATTAATAGAGATATCCCTTATCAAAATTTTCAAGAAAGAATATGTACAAAGACTCTTGTTTTTTTAAAATATAAATTAGGCCTTTAAAGAATATGCAGAATAGAAAGAAGGTTTCACACCTATAAAAGTCTCAAGAAATTGTTGTTTGTTAATGCCCTAATCATGGTTATGACCCCACTCCTCTTCTTTTCTATCTCCTCATTCTCTCTCATTTTCCTCTTGTGGATAATTAGCCAAGACAAGAAGATAATAATGATATACTAAAGGTTCCAAAAACCCCACTTTATTCAGCTTGATACCTAAAACAAGAATTCATTCCACTCCAAGTAACGTGAGTTTCATTTCATCATTATTTTTATTTAATTTTGGAATTGGTTATATCATATATGTGACTAATTATTGATGAAAACCTTGTTTGGTATCGTTTGTAGTTTAAATTTTTTTCAAATTATCTCCTTGGAGAGTTAAAGAACATTATTGATTCTCTTTTGATAAAAGATGGTGGCTAAAGTATTAAATATGAAAGGTTTCATTTCCTTAAGTTTTAGTATTGGCTTATTAGTTGATTTCCTCTTGTTAATATGGATAAGATTAAATTATTTTATTTTCATTACCGACGCTACTGAACATTTGACCATTAGTAAAAAATATTATCTAACCCCATCATGATAGTGTTAATATGAATTTAGAATAACTGAGAGGGGGGGGGGGGTGAATCAGTTATCCTTAGGTCTAGATGTGCCCATATAAAACTTTAAATCAACTTCATCAACTCAAATCTACTCAGCAACAATAAATAATAAAAGTGTGCAGTTTATTGTGTTAATGAAATAAGCTTGCAGAAACTTAACAGTAAAACACAACAATAAAATTCACACATTTTGACACCATGATTTAACGTGGAAACCCAATATGGGAAAAACCACTAGTAACATGCTACCAAAATTTTACTCTTCTGAAGTAATGCCTTGTGAGGAGCCAACCCTGTTAAAGGTTA
>MU226743.1:556557-567935 GCA_018584345.1 Thuja plicata | reverse complement strand
AATTAATTAAATAAAGTTAATTATTTAATTAATTTTGGGGATTGGATTAGATGATTTGAGAAATGAATTTAGAAGAAAATAGATGATTAATTAATGATTTAAGAAACCATTAATTAATAGATGAAAATTAGGGTTTTTAATGTAAAGTCGCAAGCCTGTCCATTTTAGGGTGTCTACAGGACCAATATTAATTAATAATGCATATTCCAATAAATTCAATTATGTTGGCCATAGATCTCAAATCTCATCACTAATCAAAATACTGTTGCTCAAATTTTCACTGTCTTCCTCAGCATTTCACTGGTGCTCGACATCATCTTTTCTTTGCTCGGCATCGACTTTCTCTTTTCTTGACATCGACTTTGCTTTTCTTGGCATTGACCTTCCAGTGAACTGTCAGTGCTAGATAAACAATGTATCACTTTGCCAAAGTGCCAAATGATCAAGTACCCTAGTGTACACTCATAAATCAACCATTTCTTTGGTCTTCTTGTTATCCCATTCTTTTCAAATCTTCATCAATCAATGGATAAGGTACTCAAACATACAAAAATAGTCTCACCAGTTAAGGTTTGACATCAATGAAAAAATAAAAATTGTCTACATTATAGATATATTTCCAACAGATAGAGTATGATCATTTATATGATTGAGTATCTGACTTTACTAGCTATGAAAGAAATAATTATATTGATATTAATATTTCAAATTATCATTGAGTGAAAATTAATGATCAAATACATATGCCATTATATATCTATGTGAATTCTATTATATGTATGTGTGTATGTATGTATGTGTATAAACATGCATATTATTCTTTCACATACATACGTATTTATATATGTATTAAATCATTAATTCAACTTACACAAAAGATCATTCATATATTCAAATAATTTTAAATTGACTTTTATGTATCACTTCCTTATTAATAAACTCAATAATCAAATAGTATTTTTGTCGATCCAATAAAATTCAGCAAGGGTAGTAATGTGGAGTGGTGGCACAAGAAGGGTTTTAAAAAGCACCAAGGTTTGATCTATGATGGTGATTCTCAACAAAGATGGCCTTTCAACAGGTAGCAAGAAGGTTTTAACTAAATATTTTGATGGAATGAGCCCTATCGAGCATGGAAGGCTATGGTTAGTAAGGATTTCAACTCTTTCATTATGGAGAAGGATGATCAAAGAGAAAACCCAAAACCTCAAAATGCCACTATTCATTTCAGATCTCTACAGTTAGACAATGGGGTGGATTTCAATCGAATTTAAAGCAAGCTCTGGCAGCCAAAGTACTACACCCTTCATGTAGAAGCTCTTAACGTAATATACCCAAATTTGATTAGAGTCTTGTAGTTTTTTAATGATTGATAGTAGAGAATGGATTGATTCAGTTATATTTTTAAAGGCCCATGATTTCTTCATGAAATGGGGTGAAGAGTGGTTTACTTACTCCAAGATTAGGGGTTGGTGTGATAAACATTCAGGAGAAACATGCACCCTTAAAACACTAGAAAATGTCTTCTATTTGGTCATATTCCCAACAACTCAAGATAAAAATTGGATATTAAATAGTGGTCATTTTATGCTAGGTGGAAGATGATTTTTTCTAAAGGACTAGGATCCTTACTTTGACCCTAAAACAACTAAGATCAATACCTATGTGGATCAAGTTGAAGAATCTACCACAAGAGTGTTGGAATATGGAAACACTTAAATTATTTAGAAACATAATAGGGGTATTTGTGAAAGTATATGAAGCAGTGGAAAATTTTAATTACAACATGTTTCCAAGAATTTTCATTTTATGGAAGACCATCCATCCTCTCCCAAAATTGGTCGAAATCAAGATACGGGAAGGGGTCTCGCTTCAAACATGGGAAATATAGGATGAGTTGGCTACCTATTCAAAATGAAAAGGGTAGGAGAACATGGATGGATTCTTTCTAGATGTCACAAAATAGAAAGGACTTGCTCAAAAATCCATAGCATAGGAGTTAGCGTGTTTGACTAAATCTAGAAAATGGGAAGAATAGTGGAACTTACAGGATTGGAAAATTGAAACTAAATGGTGAGGTGATTGTTTGGCTAAGATAGATTAGAATCACTTTGAGTGGGATGAGATGTAGAAATAAACAATAAAAACACTCTTTGACAGTGGTAGTGAATCTACAGAGATGAAGGAGAAGGGAAATTTTAATATCATGGCAAAAAACTCGCTATTGGAGAAGGTAGGAAAGAAGTCTGTGGAAATTGTTGATGGGAAACAAGTTATAAAGAATAACAAAAGAGATGATGTGGGGATGGATTTATGAAAGAATAAAAATCCAAGCTTAGATGAATTGGTGGTAGTGCAGAAGTGAAAGATTGAGTAGAATTGTGAAAAAAATGAAAAATTATTTTTTTGGTATTTTTCTATGTTTTAGAAAAGTGAATTTTCATAGGCATCTGGGGTTGAAATTATCATTTTTCCCTCAACACAATGTGTTGAGGGGATTGTGCTGAGGGACTTACTTTGGATCTCTTGAAGACCTTTTCGATGGTGTATTTTGTTCAAAATTTTGAGCAACGAGATGCAAGGTATGACCCCACAAAGTCTAGATAGAAAAATGTCAGCATGGTCTTTACCATGACCATGACCCTCCTTTCCTTCAAATGCTTCACACTTCAAGTTTGATCGGTGCAAAGAGTTCCATGTGTCAACACCGCAAAATTTTTTAAGGCTAGAGGCGAAGACTCAAGAAATCCCGCTAGCATGCCATGTGTCTGAGTTTGTATTAATGTTTGTAGCTTCAGTTGTATGATCATTAGAATACATATAATATATGTTGATTAATAATAATATAATATATATGTTATATTATTATTAATCATATGAAATTTAATATTTAATATTGAATTATTATATTATTCTTAATTAATAATTGATTGATGAAACATTATAAGATTGATTAAATTATAATTAATGGGAATAGGCATGTCCTTTCTTAAAAATAATAATGAATAGACATGTCCCATAAAGGGACATGTCTCTCATATCCTCATTCCCATATAAATGAAAGAGAGATTGTTGCATTTGGAAAATACATGCAACATAGAGTGTTATTACGTTTGCAGCTATCCTAAAACTTAACATGGTATAAGAGCTAGACTGCAAATGTAAGAGAGTAGTTTGTTGATGGTGAATGTGTGACTATTTCAGAAAATACAGTCTCAGTACAGGGATCATATCTCACAAATCCACCGTTGTATTTTTCTGAATTTTGGATATGTTGGTAAAAATCAAATTTGGAAGAATCTCACTAGAGCAATTGCAAAGAAAGTGTGGGATGCAAAAGTTATGACAGAATGTGTACAGGTCTATGTGAAATTCTTAAAAGCAAATTTCATTAAAGAGATATATTATTTTTTTATGATCGTGGTCAAGCATTAACAAAGAAGCATGCATTCAAGGAAGGGTGTCTCTTTATAGAAAGAAAGCATCAATTATAGAGTGTCACCTCTCTTGGAGAAATCAGGTCACTTCATAAGAAGACATGAGAATTGTTCAACGATATAAGAGTGGGAATTGTACATTGTGGGGGGAGAATAATAACCAATATTACATTTCCATTTGAACCATCTTTAGTGGAGAGTGAGAAAATGGTGATAATCCACTCTAGGATTTCACTCTACATGAAGGTCATTGACATGGCTAACAGGAACAACATTATGATCTCCTGCAACGTGTTTGCCGCAAACAACTTCAAATTTTGATGAGAGTTGATATTTCCTATATGGGGTCACCTTACAAAAGGAAATATTTGAAACTTAAGATAAGTATTTCATGTTTTATGAATGCACACGAATTATTCAGTTTGAAATTTATGCTATAATGTTGGCTAGTAAAATCTTGTATGATTCTATCTTTGGTATTTCCATATGAGATAGTTTATTTTATAAGCTATTTGTAATCTCTCTCTAACATACCTTCAGGACAGAAGCACAAGAATTTTTTTTTAGAGGGAGTCTGAATCTTCAGAGGTAACTTTGGATGAGGAGCTAAGAAGATTGATATCAGACTCAGAGAGAGTCTGACATTTCATCATAATCAATCTTGGATGATCAACAAATTGATATATGCTCAATGAGTTCTTCTCTATGAGAGAAGTTTGAGGTGAAATACCTTGTTTTCACCCTTTGTGCTGAGGCATGATGGATTTCATGTGTGTGACTCCATATTTTTAATGGGCCTGCCTCATGTGTACATCATGAGGAAGTGACAACTTCCAAATGATTATCAGATGTATTTGTAAGAGTTATTGAAAGGTGGCGATCTTACAATAACTTGACCTTGTATTGTGATAGACATCTTGTGATGGCTGAAATAGATCATGATAGATGGAAACTTCTATTGTGATAGACATCTTGTGATGGCTGAAATAGATCATGATAGATGGAAACTTCTATTGTGATAGACATCTTGTGATGGCTGAAACATATCATGATAGATGACATCTTCTATTGTGATAGACATCTTGTGATGGCTAAAACAGATCATGATAGATGGCATCTTCTATTGTGATAGACATCTTGTGATGGCTGAAATAGATCATAATAGATGATGTGAATGTTCTTATGGTAAATGCACATTACCTATATGATATTTTGAGTTATGGTGAATATCATGAGACTTGATATTCTTGGTCAGACCATATCTATGATATCATATTGAGGTGATATCTAAAATACTTTTGAGTTATGGTGAATATCATGAGACTTGATATTATTGGTCACACCATATCTCTGATACCGTAATGAGGTGATATCTAAAATATTTTTGATTTATGGTGAATATCATGAGACTTGATATTCTTGGTCAGACCATATCTCTGATATTATATTACGGTGATACCTAAAATATTTTTTGAGTTATGGTGAATATAATGAGACTTGATATTCTTGGTCAGACCATATCTCTTGATATCATGATGAGGTGATATCTTCTATCTTAAAATTAATGGATCTTTTGTGAATTTTATTTTGATGAATTTTATCTTTTCTAACTAAGAGGGAGTGTTGATGTTTTGTGTAGCTATGGTAAGGGTCATAAGTGTTGACATGGGAGACCACTACACATTTTTTTTTATCATCCTCCCTAGCTAAGAGGGATTGTTAATGTTTGTAGCTTCAGTCATATGATCATTAGAATACATATAATATATGTTGATTAATAATAATATAATATATATGTTATATTTTTATTAATCATATGAAATTTAATATTTAATATTAAATTATTATATTATTCTTAATTAATAATTGATTGATGAAACATTATAAGATTGATTAAATTATAATTGATGGGAAGAGGCATGTCTTTTCTTATAAATAACAATGAATAGACATGTCTCATGAAGGGACATGTCTCTCCTATCCTCATTCCAAATATAAATGAAAGAGAGATTTTTGCATTTGGAAAATACATACAACATAAAGTGCTATTACATTTGCAACTATCCTAAAACTTAACTATTTGCAACCGTCACGCACACACCAAAAAGGATTGATTATTGCAAGTGAGTTGGGAATTTATTCCCTCATGATGGAAAGGAATTTGAAAAGGCACAGGTGGCACCCATGTTGTGTGTGTGGAAGGAGAAAAATCATGTGTAAATCGGCATGCATGAGGAAGTTGTAACAACCTCCATGCTGGTTTTTCCACATGGCACATTTGTAGGACCCTTTGCGGTTCTATTTTCGAGGTTCAGTTGGAGAAATTCTTTCTATAAAATATTGAGGCCACATTGTAATAGAGAGTTTGGTTAGATCTAGAATTTTTTTCTAGGATTCTTTTGTTCACTGAATTGAAGAACACTTAGAAATAGTTGCAGTTTCATTTTTTAGACCCTAGCATAGTAATTTTCACATAATTAATAGAGGAGATATACTGGACGATGCCCATTTTCTTTAACTGTGTTTTCCTCTATTTTGGGAATGATTCTAACGCTCTATGTCATTTCCAAATTAATGTATCTATTATTTGTTATTTGAGGCTCTTATAATTCATAAACAACTAGCAGATTATTGAATCATGTTTGGTTACTCTTTCAATGTTTGTAATCTGGGGTTATATCATGCCATTTGGTGAATGAAATTATTTTAGAATGGTTTTTTTAGTGGGACAATAGGGATATTTTCCAATGAGCCTTAATAGATGCTCCTTACAAAAAGATATGAATATTTTTTCCTGTGTCTAGGATCTTTCCATCATGTTCTCTTTCCACCAATGAAGCGTCTATGACACTTTGTGCTTATTTCTAGGGTCTTATATTCTTATTGTTCCTAATGGGAAACTCAAAGGGTTTCAAAATATCTGGCATGTTGCCTTAGTTTTTTTTTTTTAATTTTCCTCTCCTTTTTCCAAAAAAATGAGTAAGAAGAGTCAGCTTTTATAAAACCCTAGAGGTTGCTTTGTAGGGCACATTTTTTTCCCACTCATGTGAAGCTTCCAAAATTCCCTTATTTTCATGCAAGAAAAAAAAGGGGATCAACAATGAGTTGGTCCAAATGTGGTATATGCAAAAGGGGAAATTGGTCACCTTTCACAAAGACTAATGCACTCAAAAAGTAAAAATGGTAATGAAGATAAAGTACGGCAGGATCAAACTGAGAAGCCAGGGGAAGAAAAGGGTGTGTCTCTCAACCAAATTAGTGGTTGAGAAAAGGCCTCAAAGGTGTGAGAAATTGATTCAAGGGATCATGAGGAATCTATTTTTAAAGACATCCCTATTTCCATGATAATAAATTTGGAAAGTTCCTTTAAAGGGGTTAGAGACTCTAGTGGAAACTTGGAGGACTCTGATTCATACTTAGAATCAGATGATGAATAGGGATAGGAAGACATATTAGGATTGCGAGCTGGTGTGGGGATCACTGAGAAGATATCTTTGGAACAAAAAATAGCCATAGTTAGAAAATTGAAATTGGGGGAGAAGAAAAAAGTGGCCCAAAAACTAACTGTTACCTAAATTTCCCATTATGTCAATTTTGGCTACAAGTGGAGTAAATGAGGCTCCCACAAGGGTAGATCCCTGCTTGTATGAATTCTGCATGATTCCTTATCTTAATCTTTCTCCTTGCATTTGTGCTAGGTCTCTGCTTTACCCTTGTTAATGTTTAAGACCTAAGTGCAAGAAACCCTTTGAAATTCATGATTAAAGCCCTAGCTTGTCCTTGACTTGGTCTATTTCTTCATTTATTTTTCTTAATCACTTAAGTTCTTATTTTTCCATGTGTGCTCTAATGTTTCCCTTTTATCTTTTAGTCATACAATCTATAAATAATATTCTATATCTTTTCACGACTTCAAGATTGCCTTAGTCGCGTAATCTCAAAAGGAAAAGAATTATGATATTTGGATCTAGAGACTTAACATGAACCATCGATCTAATCTTGATTGTGTGTTGTGCAAGAAGTATCTTAATGAAACCAGAGTTATTCAAATTATTTTGAGTTTCAGCGACACAGTCTATCTCATGGTCTCTAGATAAACTCAAGGTTTAAGTCTAGTTGGTTTCTTTTCTTTTAGTCGCATGATCTCAAAATGGGATTAGCGTTAATTCATTTCTTATGGGACTTAACACAAGCCATTGATTCAGAGGTGATCTTGTGGTTCTTGTGAAATCTCACCATAAACCTCAAAGTTATAATATGATCTCATGACTTTGAGTTTTCTTTCAGTCACGTGATCTCCAGATAGACTAAGGTTAAGGTTAAGATAGGTAAAGTTGAAAATGGGCCTGCCAAATTATGATATGAGCCATTGATCTAATTTTTATGCTGTGGATTGAATGAAGTCTCGAAATTAACCCTTGAGTTATAAAATGATCTCGCGACCTAGAGTTTCCTTCAGTCACTAAATCTCAGAATGAATCATGGTCAAAGAAGTTGAAGTCAAGTTCATTTCAGAGTTTAAGATAAAATCATGGCCATTGATGCTAAGATGATCCTGGGTTTGGTGCTAGATCTCTGAATTAAACCATGGTTAGGCCAGATATTCAACAATTGTGAGATACGCTCAGTCGTGTGATCTTGAAATGAATCAAAGTTGCAGTAAAGTTAAAGTTGAGTTATGATCTGAGCCATTGATCATGTTTTGATCTTGTGGTTCTCTCATAATCTCGCAATAAAAATGGAATATTCTTCTATGGTCTAGAGATTAAATGCAGATTATTGTTCTTAGGTCCGATCTTGTGGCTGGCGTGTGATCTTGCAATACAATCAAGGTTAAGAAAATGATCTAATGACTCAAAGACATAAAGAAGTTTAGTTACCCAGGTTTAAAGATGAGTAAAGGTAGAGTTAGGGCTAAGTCAGAGATAAAGATAAAGATTGAGCAAGTCCCAAAAAATAATGTGATCGATGTTATGGCTTAAAGACAAAGTGATCGACATCTACTATTTAAGTCATCAAGCCATGGTGACATCTGGCATTGATGATTTCATGGGTCTTGAGTTAAATGCAGTAAAGGCACGACAAGATTAAGGCAGGTCAACAGTCATGTTTTTTTTTTTTTATGAATAGTGCCTTCTCTATTAAAAAATATTAAAGTTACATATCCACAAAAAAGGGGCTGGGGGACATAGAAATCACCCCACAGAGTTCACACGGCAGAGCTGGAAACAAAAACTATTCATCAAAAAAACATAAAGCCATTAGGCAACAAGAGCAGTAGCAAAAGGTGGAGGATCTTTATCATCCGATCCCCATGCCTTAGTGGGATTGACAGGAGGGTCGGGAAGAAACCAACCATCATCATCAGCATCTTCTTTATCTTTTTCATCTGCCCTGGGTGGGGAGATGGCAAGAGCTAGGCAGGGATACTTGGAAGAGGTGGTAGGAGGCCAATCCAAACCACGGCAAGCACCAGGAGCATCAGGAGGGGCAGACTACGTCGGAGCTGGTGCCCACCCAGAATGTTGAGGAGCTAGAGAAGCCAAGGGGCGTTGCCATCCCCTTAGAGAGTGTTGACGAGGACCCTGGGACCGCGGAGTGTGTGAGTGGCGCGCGGAAGAATTGCGCCCACAGCGGTAGCCTCTGGGAGGCGTACCCTCGGCAAAAAGGGCATCCGGAGGAACCCAAGAAACAGTACAGGGAGAATTGCCCCAATGATTGAGTAGCTCCTACAGGTGAGCCACTTCTAGAGCCACTTTATTGGCTTGAACTTGAATCTACATCATAACATTATTACATATACAAGCTTTGTTAAACAAAGCAACATTCGTATCAAGAGAGCTGTGAGAGAAAATAACAGAATTTCTATCTTTCCAAAGATTAAAAAAAATCTCCATCCTGAAAGTATGCCAAATCTGGGTAAACTTGGAGGGGAGTCTAGGGGAACCTCCTAAGACAATCATATGCCAAGAAAAAGGCTCAGGCCGAAAGGGCTTAAAATAATCATGAATCCACTGCCAATACTATTGAGCTCTCCTATAGAGCCAGAAGATGTGCAAAAAGGTCTCAGGGTGACCACAAAAAGGACATCGAGGGTCATAAACCCCCAGATGTTTGAGCCTAGGGCTGACTGGGAGACCTTGAAACAAAAGACACCAAGCAAAAAGAGCCATCTTGGGCTTCGTAATGGTGGTCCAGATGGTGTGAAAGTGAGAGCTCCAGTGGGAAGTGGCCGTATGAAGATGCCATCTCTGGTTAAGGATATTAACCATCGGAAGATGTGGGGATAACCACCTATAACCAAGTCTTGGCTTGTAATTACTGAAAGGTGTGGCAGGATACCATTTCCAATCCTTCCACCAAGGACTAGCAGCCTGAATGCCAATCTTATGAAGAAAATTGGTAGGAATAGCCGAAACCAAAAGATCAAAAGTCTGGTGATCAGAACGAGCCAGCCGAAATTGAACCTACATATCCTCCCAAGATCGGAGCCCCATAGAGACTCTAGAAAAAATATTTATGGGAGTTCAAATGCCACATTTGAAAAAATGCAGAGCACAAGCCCCTTGAGTTTTGGCCAAGGGTATACCATGTATGGAAAATAGAGGAGACCACCAAAGACTCTGCTGATTGAAAGAAAGCCCATTGCGGAAAGCATCACCATCCCATTGAAGCCAAGGCTTAATAGCTTCCCAAGCTTTCCAAATTCTCTTGATGATGAAGGTACCCTAGATTTGAACAGGTTCTCTCATAGTGAGAAAGGTCTAGAGGCCAATGCCTTTCCAAGCTGGTCGGTGAACCAGAAATCCAGCGGAGATGCAGTGTCTGACAAGAATTTTCCATGCCTCATCACCAGTGAGAGCTTGGATAATCCACTTCACACAAAGAGAAAGCCCTTGCTTCTGGGTGGAAAGAAGTCCCAGGCCTCCAAAATCATGAGGAAGGAAATAATACTCCTAGGCATCCCGATGAAACCCATGGCCATCAGCACCAGAGGCCCAAAGAAAGTCTCTGAGCAGACGCTCAAGCTTGAGATAAGAGGCCTTAGAGGGAGCCCAACAGGAGGAATAATAAACATGGGTAGCAGCCAGCACTTTGGAACAAATCTGGAATTTCCCCGCATGAGAGAGCGGCTTGCAAATCCAATAATGCAATTGTTTCTCAATTTTACCAAGCACAACATTCCATAATTCCACAGAAGAGCCATGAAAGGAAAAATGAATGCCCAGGAAGCGAAAAAATTCTCCATGTTGAACCCATTTCCAGCCAAAACTAGCAAGCCAAGGTGGGGTTGGAAGAAAGGACTGTCTGAAACAAAGAGTTTTACACCATTGAATGGCTGATCTAGAGGCTTGACAAAAGGTGTCCAGGCACTGCAAGGCATTGGAAATGTTCTCCTCATCCTCAATAAGAGTGAGAAAGGAGTCATCAGCAAAATGGTCATTAACAAACTGGGAAGAAGAATCAGGAAGGTAAATTCCCTGAACCAAGCCAGCAGAAACAGAGTTGGCAAGAAAATACCCAAAGCCTTCTGCAGCAAGCACATATAAAGCAGGAACCAGCGGACAACCTTGCCGGATGGATCTAAAAATCCCAAAAGTATCAGATTGGGCCCCATTGATGGTAATGCAAGTAGAAGCATCTCCAAATAGCATTTCCATAGATTGCAAGAAGTGAGGGCTAAACCCCAGAGCTTGAAGCATAACGAGAATGAAAGGCCATTCAATGCGGTCATAGGCTTTAGCAAAGTCAATTTTGAGGAACATAGTAGCCTATCTAGATTGACAAGCCCATTCCATCCCTTCCCAAATAGAAATGATGTTATCAAGAATATACCTGGACTTGATAAAGCTAGTTTTCTCAGGACGAACAATAAGGGGAAGGAGATGTCTGATCTTGAGAGCTAAAGCTTTGGCAATGATCTTGTAGGAGACATTCAAC
>MU226743.1:525846-556507 GCA_018584345.1 Thuja plicata | reverse complement strand
TATCAAGAATATACCTGGACTTGATAAAGCTAGTTTTCTCAGGACGAACAATAAGGGGAAGGAGATGTCTGATCTTGAGAGCTAAAGCTTTGGCAATGATCTTGTAGGAGACATTCAACAAAGTGATAGGCCTCCAATTGTAGATATCCTCCAGATCACTAGACTTAGGTATGAATTTTATATTCCCTTTGTTAATTATGTTACCCAAACTTTTATTGTGAAAAGCTTTGAGGTAAACTTTGTGCAAGTCAGGACCCACAGCATCCCAAAGGTGTTTGTAGAATTCACAGGGGAAGCCATCGCATCTTGGAGATTTATCATTGGCCATAGAGAAAGCCTCCTCCTTGAGTTCTGAGATGGTAAGAATTTTCTCACAAAAGGCACGCTACTCAACCACTAGGCCGTTTGGAGTAACAACAATACAAGCCTTGAGAGCTTCATCCTGAGCAGCCGAATTGCCCTGAGAAGCAAAGACTTGCTCATAGTGCTAGACAAAGGCCTAAAGAATGGCTGGAAGCTCAGTAAGGGTTTTAGATCCTTGCTTGATCTTTTGAATACCAACATTAGTATGATGAGCTTTGAGAGCCTGAAAAAACTCCTTGGAGGCTTTGTTGCCCACCTCCAACCAATGGAGGTGGGCCTTGATTTGAGCACCATGAGCAGCATAGGCGTCAGCAATTTGCTTCTCATGGCGAAGATAGGCTAGCTTAAGCTGGAGATCGGTATCGAAGGGGTTCAACGTAAGTGCTTCAGCAGTGTTACGCAGAGCCTTAGTATTAGCTTCATAAGCACGCTTTCTGTAATAGGCTAGCTGACGGCCATAAATGTGAAGAAACCTTGCAGTGTGGGCAATGGCATCATTCCACCACTGAATCCAACCAGTATCACTATGGGGCCGAGGCACTAAATTCCAAACTTGAAGAATGTGGGCTATAGTGGAATTGTGTGTCAGCACAGATGTGTTAAGAAAAAATTGCGTCTGCGCAGCTCTCTTGCGTAGGACTGCCAAGTAATGGAAAAGTAAATGGGGAAGTGATCTGACAAGGTAACATCTGTCAGAGGAATGACAGGTAGGCCTTGATCTTTAGAAAAAGAGAAAAAAATATTGAGCCATTATCATAGCACGATCTAGTCTCTTAAATATGCGGTCAAAGCCAGCTCTGAAATTAGACCATGTATGTCAGACCCCACCCTGTTGGCGGTGGTTAGCATTGGGATCAAAAAGGCCCAATTTATTGCGCATGTGATACCAGGCTTCTCTCTCCCCAGCTGTCCAGTGAAAAGGCAAAATTCCTTCCTTGTCAGAGGCCAACTCAACCATGTTAAAGTCCCCACACATAACCCAAGTAGCTGGAGGCAGGTTGTCTACCAGCCAGTACCATAATTGAGATCTTTCAACAGCATCATTGGGGGCATAAACATTAATTACACCAAAAGAATGATTATGCAGAGATAGCAAAATCCAGGTTACACGTTGCATCGGATTAGATCCATGCGCAATAACACAAGAATGAAGGCAAGGTGATAGAATAGTAATGACACTGCCTTTGCTAGCTTCATGCTGAGAAGAAAAAACAATGTCGTCCAGCCATATGACACGACAGGCAGAGTTAAGCAAAAACCCAAAAATTTTAACTTCTTGTAAACAAAGCACATCCAAATTCTAAATTCTGCGATGAGTATCACATACATAGTACTTTCTGGATAGGTTAGTTAGACCTCACACATTCTAGGACAAAAAAATCATAAAAACTCTTGCATGGCTTCCTCGTCCCCAAGAGAGGAGAAGCTATTCTACAAGTAGGCTGGAACAGAACCAAAGCTAGGGAGAAATTCTCTAGATGAGGTAAACCACCTTTTATTTTGGTCATCCGTGTGTCCATCAGGACTACGAGACTGATGCACAGCCCTGGAAGTAGGCAAATAAACCACTGGCGGTGCAAGCACCACTTCTGGAGTGGATGGCTTTGTAGCTAAACTCTTCCCCTGTGTAACAGGGTTTGAAATAAAGGGCACCACTAGTGGCGTATCAACTGGCAGAGAATGACCAACGGGCGCATTCAGAGACAGCAACACAGCAGCAAAGGCTAGTGTTGTCTTAGGGCCTGAGGCATTCTGGCCTTTATATGAAATTATAGTCCATTCTTCTTTTTTTCCAGCATCGGTGGCTTTGACCGATGCATCTTTAGGTGCAGGTTTCACTCAAGGGGTAGCCAGCGGGCAATCTTTGATCTTGTGCTCTGTTGATTGACACCGATAACAGGTGTTGGGCAGATTCAAATAAAGCACCTTTTGAGAGATGGTGAGAGAACCAATCTAAATTTCAATAGTGTCCTTGAGGTCCCTAGAAAGGTCGACCTCAACACAGACCCACTTCTGGGGACGGGCATTGAAAAATTTGTCATGCTCCATGACAATGACTTTGCCAAGGGTCTTAGCAATAGACTTAATAAATGGCTAGCATGGAAAAGGGAGGCTAGGGAACTCGACCCAAACTAGAACCCTAAGTGTTTTGTCATCCGAGACAGTAAAATCTCAAGACCATTTCTGAAAAACTAACAGGGAGGACCTAATAGTCCAGGGTCCACGGTTAAAAACCGCTTCCGCTTGAGAAGGGTTAGCAAACTGAAAAAGGAAAAAACCTTTGGTAAGGTTTTGTACACCATCAAGATGGACCCCATGAGGGGTCCAACTCTTGTTGACCCAATCTTTAAGAATACTTTCAGGAGGAGTATGACCCACAAAATATCCAATCAATGTATGCTTTTCTAACCATTCACAAGTAGAATCAAATTCCTGTGGATTAAGAACAATATCAGGGTTACCTCGTGAAAGACCTTCTGGAAAAACTTCTAGGGACATTTTTTTAGAGGAGGCACCATGGCTATTTGAAGCTTCAACTTGTGCACCAACAGCAACTGCTGGGCTGAAGTTGGCCGGAGCCATACTAAAAGCTAACCCTAATGCAAAAAATATCCCGCAGTAAATGCGGTATGACAGATGGATGGCCCAGAGCGGAAAACAACAGTCATGTTTTAAAGTTCATAAAGATTCAGATCTGGTTTGTTTATCAAGCATTTTGCGCCACCTATGACCATTTGTATTTGAATTTGAATATTTAAATGTTGTTTCTCAGAGTTGTCATGGCAATGACATTGTCTTTCAAGTTGCAGACAAGAGAGATGGGTTGAGTTGACTTCTCTGCTTGAATTAATGATGATGGGAGATATATTCATGATAATACCTGATCTTCTGAGATATTTCTGAGCACATTTATCAGCATACTTGATTGGTTTAGGGTTTCTACATTGTTTATTGAATACCTATTGAATCCCTAATTCTTCCATAATCTGGTCGATGGATTGACTCCCAAGCCTATGTGCTAGGGGAGGTTTTATATAAGTAGTTCTAGAAGCTTTTTTAGGGAGATATTTTTCAGCTTATGCAAGACTTTTTGTGGCATTTTCTCTGCCCCTAGGTTTTCATCTTTTAATTTCTCATTGAATTCCAGATTATGAAAAGGTTTTCTATGACATTTTCTTTGTCCTCAATATTTTTTCTTGTTTCTATTTCTCTTATTTAAGGCATAATAGAGTGGTTAACATTAGATAAAATCTTGGAGTTATTGAGCCTTCTTTATTTCTGCATCTTTGTGCATTGTTGTGGATTATTTGATTTAGATGATCTTGTGGATTTTGTTCATCCCTTGTCATTTTGTCTCATTACTATGCCTATTTGTTGGAGTGAATGTTTGTTTGTAGGTCATAGTCTATGTCTATTTCCTTCGGAAAGCTATTGTTTTTGAAATATTTTCTTTCCTTGAAAACCCTCTTTCCATTTCAGACCTTTCTATGAAATACTTATGCAATCCTATTTAGGAAGTTGTGTTTTGCTAGATCTAGGAACTTTCATGCTATTTTTGGTCACTGTGTTATGATTCAAGTTACCTTCGATGCATCACCTAGTAGGTTAAATTTTATTTTCAATCATTTCCCTTAATTTCTCCTTCTATCCCTTTTCCTTCCAAGTTTACTTTTCATGTTAAAAGAGAAAATAAGGTGATTATCCAAGAGGAACCAACCTAGAATGTGGAGGCTTCACTTCAATTAGTAGATGTCCCACAACCTAGAAGTGATTCCCATGTTATACTATATTGTTAGGGTCAAGCGCTTAGCAGGGTGCAAAATTTAGTGTATAACAATTCTGGCGCGCCTGGTGGGACCAAAAAAGAAGTTCATCTTTTAAGACTATGTTATCTCTAATATGTTGATTACATGGTACATACCTAAAGACATTTCTCTTTGAAGAATATATGGTGACTCCAATGGTATAAAGAACAAGAAGATCCAGTCTTATTCAAGTTTATGAGAAGGATAGAAACAAGAAGTTCAAATCCCTTTGAGTTTTTGCATTTGCCTATAATAAGAAGAAAGGGGAGATCATCTCAAAGGACATCCCCTACAAGGAGAGTTCAGTCTACACCACCTATTTTGGAGGAGAGACCCTTTCTTTTCCATTTTAGAAGGAGGGGAAGATATTTAAATAGAGAATTTATAGAAGATTCAGCTCCACTCCCTGGTTCAAATATAACTCATAGATTTGTTGTTTAGCAAGTCACAGTTCCTACAATGGTAAGATAGTTTGCATTTATACCCTTTAATCATGTTATCTTATTGAATTTTTATCAACACCATGACGTTCCCTTAGCGACACTACAAATTTTTCCTAATTTCACAGGTGAAAGCCAGACAACAGTTTGTGAACACATAAGAGATGTGGCTACAATCTATAATATTTATCATATCAATGAAGAAGATGTGGCTACTAAGTTGTTGGCAGCTTCTTTTAAAGGGAAGGCCCATAGTGGTTTAGGACTCTTGCAATCAACTCTATTGATTCTAGGGACATACTAGGAGAATCCCTTAGCAAATATTTTGAGGATAAATCAGACCATCTATCCCTGGTTGATCAATTTACAACTATAAAATGAGCTCCTCAAGAGTAGATGACTTACTTTAACAATAGATTCCTCAAGACATGCAATAGGATTCCTATTTCTATGAAGCCGTCAGCAAATCATGATTTTCTATATTTCTTGAGAAGTTTGAATAGAAACATATCTATCATGATCCATTCCATGGGAGGTACTTCATTTCCTTAGTTTTTTGACATAACTGTCAAAGCAAAAAATTATTTGATTCAGGCTGGTATGATAGCCCCAAGTCCACCCATTCCTATCTTCCCTAATATTCAACCCAACATTCACTTGAGAATCCCTCCATTCACTCCCATACCCACTATGATAGCACCTCAAGATAGTCCTAGCTATGAGGAATCCAAAGAAGGCCCTTCCCAAGAGCTACTTGAATTAAGAAGCAGTCAACAAGGAATGAAGAAGTTATTACAGACCATGAGTAATGAGTTGACTAGTATTAAAAAAAAGAATCAAGGAATTAGACCACCCTTTCAGTAACAAAATCAAGGTCCTAACCAACAATATCAAAATTAGGGACAATCTTATCAACAGAATAGACTAGCATATCAAGGGAATTATCAAGGTCAAAGGCATAACTTCAATCAAAGGCCATTCCAACCTTATAATTCCATGCCTCTTAATTCTGCAAACCCATTCATAGATATAGTTCCAAGTCAGAATAATCTTGCATCAGAAAATGAATGGTGTTTCCCCTATAATCAATCCCATAATCAGGCTACATGCTTGAATGGGTTGTTGAATCAAGCACTCATGGCACAAAATGGCTTAAACACCCAACTAGAATCATCTTCTAGTGGGTCAGCACTCTAGCAAGATATACAATCTGATGAGACTACTCTCTTTAGTTGGGAAGAACAAGATTTTAATGGAGTTAACGGTGAATCTTCTATTGTAGCCAATACTAGATCCAAGTGAAGAACCCAAGACATGGAGTTAGAAGAAGATGGAGGAAGAGCTACTACATCTACAACATCATCACATTCATCTATTCCTACCATACTAAAGAAGTCTCCCACCATTCCAGTCAAAGAGAATCAATCTCCCAAGGAGGTTGATCCCACGCTAGTGAAACCACATCAAAAAGTCCACACAATAGTACCATTCATTATTGTGGACAATATGAAGAAGATGAATGTCACTATGTCTATGTGGGACTCCTTGGCTATCCTAGGGTAGCCTGAGATCTTGAAGAAATCTATGGGTGAAGTGGAAATCCCTCAACAACCCACAAATGATGTTGCTAAGCCAGTGTTGGTCAACACTGATCAAGAGAAGAAAGCTCCAAAAAACAACACTAAATCAGATGCCATTCAAGGTAGGAACTTAAAACCACTTCCCTTTTATGTATCATTAATTATTGGGGATTTTATAGTACATAATTGTATGGTAGATAGTGGAGCTACTATTTTGGTCATGCCAAAAAAGGTATCTGACCAATTAGGACTTAAATATGAACCCTTCCAAAAGAAGGTAACTCAGCTTGATGGTTCCTCAGTAAACATAGTAGGTGTGGCCAAGGATACAAGCTTGATCCTTCATGCAAGCCCCAATTTATCTATCTTACTTGACATCTACATTATAGATCTCCCTTCTGTCTTTGCCATATGTCTGTCAAGGGAGTTCACAGCCAAGATAGGAGGCTATCTTTCTTCTGACTAGTCTCACATGATTTTCCATACTAGATATGGAACCAAGGTTACCATCAAGTCTGAATCATTTGCAATTAATCATATAGAACCTTATGTACGTAATCTATTCAATGCAAGTTGTCTTGTACTTAACAGTAATGACTTTCCAATTATCAGAGAAACAAACACTAAGATAGAAAACATCCCAAATGTCTATTTGGATGAATTGGAATAAGAAAGAGCTTCAAAGGTCCATGCCAATGTTATTTGGGATGCTGGTTTGGGGAATTATTTGATACAAGAGGATGGTTTCATAGAGCCAAATATTTTCAAAGTAGACACTGAAGAATCAGAAGAACAAAGCAATAAATTTTGGGAACTATTCTTTGATGGTGCTAGAAGAAGACATGGATCTAGTGGTGGTGCAATGCTATTCTTCCCCAAAAGTGAGAAATATTATAAAACTTTTAGATTCAATTTTTCTTTGACAAGCAATATTGCTGAATATGAGAGTCTGGTGAATGGATTGGAGTGGGCTAGAAAGAGAGGGATTAAAGCCCTAAAGGTATATGGTGATAGTGAGCTGGTGGTCAGCCAAGTAAGAGGGATAAGTGCTACAAGGAATGATACAATGAAAGCCTACAAGCATAGAGTTTGGGATGCTATAGAATATTTCTATGCTTTCAACATCATTTCTATCCCCACAAAACAAAATCAGAATGTAGATAGATTAGCTATTGTTGGATCCCAATTTGATATTTGTAACAACATTTTAGCAAGGAAGGATCAACAGCATGTTAATATTATTGTTAGGCCTTCTATTCTTGATAATAATGTTAATTGGAAAGTGTTTGATAATGATGAGAAAATTTTGTAGTTCTTATTTGAAGAAGATGTCTTTTTAGAGCACAATCAAGATAGATTGATGCAGAACTATGGTGACCAAGTGGTACAACTTAAATAAAATAAGATTCCTAAAGGCCTTGTCACCCAATAATCTATCTTCAACAAAGATGACCAAGCAAAAAGGAATAAGACTAGCTTGGTAGTTCAACAAGAACACTATTCTGATTTGAAACTGGAGCTAGGTAAAGGCCTAAAGTATGGAAAGGTGAACACTGATTCAGAGAAACAAGCTTACATTCAATTATTTTAGGAATTAAGTGATGTATTTTCCTAGAAATATGAAGATCTCAAAGGCTTCAATCTAGAACTTGCTCAACATACCATTGAATTAGAGCCAAATGACAAGCCAGTCAGATAGAAGCAAAGGCCTGTCAACCCCAAACCTGAGCCACTCATGCATAAAGAATTTCTCAAATTAATAGAGAGTGGTATCATTTACCCTATAAAGCATACTATTTGGGTGTCCAAACTTGTTCCTGTTATGAAAAATAAAGGGGAACTAATGCTATGTGTTGACTTTAGGGACCTAAATAGGGCATCTCTAAAAGATCACCATCCATTTCCATCTATGGAGTAGATTCTATAATGTGTCTCTAGATCAGAATGCTTCTCATCACTGGATGGCTACTCAGAATACAATCAAATCCTATTTAATAAGGAGGACCAATATAAGATTTCATTTACAACCAAGTGGGGAACCATGGCTTATCAGAAGATGCCTTTTGGTTTGTCAAATGCAGGTGCTACTTTTCAAAATGCTATGGATATGGCCTTTAAAAGCCTCATGTACAAGTTTGTACTGGTCTACTTAGATGATATCATTGTCTATTCTAAACACATAGTAGACCACATCAAACATCTGAGGAAAATATTTGAAAGGTGTAGGGAGTTTGGGATCTCCCTCAATCCTGAGAAATGTGTGTTTGCAGTCTATGAAGGGAAAATGTTGGGATATATTGTGTCCAAAAAAGGTATTATAGTGAACCCTAAGAGGATTGAAACTATTCTAGAGCTACCCCTACCACCTCACAAGAAGAGTCTTCAATCCTTCATAGGAAGGATTAACTTTTTTAGGCGTTTCTTGCCTAACATTGCAGAATTTTTGAAGCCTTTAACAACAATTTTGAAGAAGAATGCATTTTTCTATTGGAAAAAAGAAGGGAAGAGAAGTTTTCAAGCCATTAAGGAGTCTCTAATAGAGGATCCTACCTTGCTAAATCCTTATTTTAGCAAAGACTTCATTCTATATGCTTATGGAAGCTCCGATGCGATATCTACAATGTTAACTCAATGGAACTCTGAAGGATTAATGCAACCTATTGCTTTCTTTAGAAAAGGTTTGGAAGAGTATGAAAAAAGGTAATCTTTTGTAGAGAAACATGTACTTTCTATGGTAAAGATCCTTAAGAAATTCAGACATTTACTAACCCACAACAAGGTACAATTGAGAGTTACTTAGCCAAGTGTCAAGGAGTTTCTTCTTTCTAAGGACCTAAATGAGAAAAGAGTTGGTTGGATCACCAAAATCATGGAATATAACATTGTTATCCAAGTTACCAAGCTAGTTAGAGGAAGAGACCTTTGTGAACAATTGACTGAGGATGAAATTCCAATAAATCAAGAACAAGTGAATGCATCCTTAGTTGTGCATTCAACAGAAGAACATGCCAAAGTAGCAGGTTGGTTGCCTAACATGATTCATTTTTTAAGGACAGGAGAGTGCCCTACAAATTTGGATTCAACAAAAAGAAGGTATTATAGATTTCAATCTATCCCTTTTGTACTGATTGATGAGATCCTTTTTAGAAAAGATCGTAATGGTGTTATTTTAAGATGCATTGATTCATAACAAGTATCAGGTGTCCTACATGAATTTCATGATGGACCTTCTAGAGGACATTTCCATCCTAGGACTACTACTTTCAAGATCATGAGGGCTGGATATTAATATCCATCTTTCTTTAATGATAGTCATGATCATGTGAGAAAATCAATGAAGTGTGTCATGTTTTCATGTAAAGAAAGGCTTGCAGCTCTGCCCCTCCAACCAATCAGGAGAGACCAACCTTTTATGAAGTGGGGCATTGAATCCATAGGCCTAATTAACCCTCCATCTAGTATAGGACACAAGTGGATAATCACTACAACTGATTATTTCACCAGATGGACTAAGGCTATCACACTAAAGGAAGTAAATAAGAGTGTTTTCCTGAGATTTTATGATGACATAATTCATAGGTTTGGGACCCCAGACTCTATTATATCAGATAATGCACTTTATTTCACAGGACTAAGAGTTAATGAATGGGAAATTAAACATGGTGTTTACCTAAACAAAAGCTCCAATTATTACCCCTAGAGTAATGGTTTTGCAGATTCTACAAACATGAACATGATTAGGATAATTAAGAAGAATCCAGAAGAGAATCAAAGAGATTAGAACTCTAAACTGAAGTATGCCTTATGGTTATATAGGATCACTCCCAAGAAGATCATTGGGAACTCTTCATACATACTAGTCTATGGAAAGGAAGCTAAATTATTCATTTCAACTAAATTATCAGCTTTGGACCTTGCTACCTAGCTTGTCCTCTTTGAAGAAGGAGACCCTCTGCATGTAAGATATGCTCAGCCCATGGAGTTAGAAGTAATAAGAGACAAATCCATGTATAATATGGAGTTCCAACATATACAAACCAAGAAAATCTTTTATAGGAGAGCCAGATCAAGGAACTTCAATGTTGGGGATATAGTCCTCAAATGGGATGAATTCAAATCCAGGCCTACTAGGCATACCAAGTTTGACTCCTTTTGGGGATGCCCATTTTTTATCATTGAATGCAAGGAGCATAATGCTTTTCAGATATCAAATCTTGAAGGAGAAGCCTTGCTAATTTCTGTCAATGGATTTCACGTAAAGCCTTGTTTTGAGGTTTCTTCAGCTTTGTAATTAAGTTTCTTGATTTTTGTTCTGCTTTCTAGGTAATCTTTTCCCTCTTTCCTCAAAGTGATTTGTATAGTTAGTTTGCTTCTGCTTGTACAATCCTTTTCCCTATTTTAGTTCATTGTCCCTCCTATTTTCAATCCTCCTTCCTTCCCAGAATTTTTTTGTGTGCTCAAATGTAGACTCCTATGCCCAATGGAATGTCATAAGGCCACTGGTTTTATATGTCTAGCAGACTGACATTCAGTAGAAATTGCCAAAAAACTTACCTAAATTTCCCATTCTGTCAATTTTGGCTACAAGTGGACTAAATGAGGCTCCCACAAGGCTAGAACCTAGCTTGTATGAATTCTGCATGATTCCTTGTCTTAATCTTGCTCCCTGCATTTTTACTAGGTCTCTAGTTTACCCTTGTTCATGTTTAAGACCTAAGTGCAAGAAACCCTTTAAAATTCATGATTAAATCCCTAGCTCGTCCTTGACTTGGTCTATTTCTTCATTACCTTTTCTGAATCACTTAAGTTCTTATTTTTTCATGTGCACTTTAACGTTTCCCCAATATCTCTTAGTCACGCAACTCAGAAAGAATATTCCATATCTTTCCGCGACTTTAAGATCGCCTTAGTCGCGTAATTTTAAAAGGAAAAGGAATATATTATTTTGATTTGGAGACTTAATGTGAACCATCAATCTAATCTTGATCATGTGTTGTGTGGGAAGTCTCATAATGAAACCAAATTTAGTCAAAGTGTTTCAAGTTTCAGTGACTTAGTTTATCTCGTGATCTCTAGATAAACTCAAGGCTTAAGTCTGGTTGGTTTCTTTTCTTTTAGTAGCGTGATCTTGGAATGGGATTAGGGTTAAGTCATTACTTATGAGAATTAATGCAAGCTGTTGATTCAAAGATAATCTTGTGGTTCTCTTAAAATCTTGTGATAAACCCTAGAGTTATAATATGATCTCACAAATTTGAGTTTTCTTTCAGCCACCTGATCTCCAGGCAGACTAAGGTTAAAGTTAAGATAGGTAAAGTTGAATATGGGCCCACCGAGTCATGATCTAAGCCATTGATCTGATTTTGATCTAGTGGATTGCGCAAAGTCTTGAAATAAACCCTTGAGTTATAAAATGATCTCACGACTTGGAGTTTATTTCAGTCACTGAATCTTGGAATGAATCACAGTCAAAACAGTTGAAGTCAAGTTAGTTTTAGAGTTTGCAAAAGATAAAATTATGGTCGTTGATGTTGAGATGATCCTAGGTTTGGCACTAGATCTCTGAATTAAACCATGGTTAGGCCAGATATTTAGTGATTTCCAGATACACTCAGTCGCGCGATCTCAGAATTGTTGGTGCTCAAATCAACAGATTGGATTTCCTATGGACTTGTTAATCTAATGATGGAAAACCCAAGTGATTTGGCCAACTAATAAGTTTAACCTTGGGGAAAGGTTGAAACTTCTGCAATTTTGGCTATGTAGAACCAAGGTTGGTAAGCCTACACCTTAAACTTATCCTTTAAGGATTTTTATAGCAGATAATGAACACTTAAATCTCTCCTTCACAAGTATGGAAATTTACTTTGAAAGGAATCAAACTGTAATCGATTGTAAGGTAAAACTGCAAAACTGAATGCTTTGTAAGATTTGTAAAGAATGTTTTGTAAAAATTGTGTATATATAAATGAATAGATTTTATAATATCTCAGCAACATGAAACAATGAATCAAATGTCTATCTCCAATAATAATCAGATCAGTTCCTCTATCAACTTGGGCAATAGAGTCAATCCAACATTCAATCCTATGTACAACTTTGCAAGATTGTATTCAACCATCAACTATCTGACTGCTTCAGATGCAGAGAAGATTAAGGTCTATATTATATCTATTGAGCATTGTTTTGACACAAGCCAACTTGCTAGGATCTCGAGATTCAATTTCCTCTCTTGAAAGAATAACCGAGTTATTCCCAAGGTTCTCCGGGGTCGGGTCACAACCTGCTTGGTTACTCAGTTGAAGATAAATGTGATTGTTCATGAGGAGGCCTTTGCTGGTATGTTCAAGATAGCAAACTACAAAATATTGTTAGTTCTCTTTTTTGGTATTTTCCATTTTAACAAGTATGGGTATGGTAAATAACATGCAACTTTGGTATTTTTTAAGATAGCAATTTTCAGACGGAATTTAAAGAGATGAGGGTAATAAGAAATGCAGTGAATTATAAAAAAAAATAAAATCCTAAGGACATTAACCACTGTAAACCCTTCCTTGCAAATTGAATGCTGGAGAGATTTGGAACAACCCACGAATATTCAAAATCAATCAAATCGATATTCAAGATATTCAAAATCTATCAAATATTTGAATATATTGCACGAGTCAACCCACTCGTGCAAGATATTCAAAATCTATCAAATCGCAAAGCCACCAAGATGTGCGCACCCACGAGATAGATTTATCATTAATCCCAAAGATGATATCCTCCACACATTTGTCACAGCAAGGTAGATATACAATAGCAAACTCCAACTAAAAGTAGCACAAATTCGAAACACAACAACACAAAGGGCTCTCTGAAAATAAAGAATAATGCAAGAATACATTC
Organism: Thuja plicata; assembly: GCA_018584345.1. Classification (NCBI taxonomy): domain Eukaryota; kingdom Viridiplantae; phylum Streptophyta; class Pinopsida; order Cupressales; family Cupressaceae; genus Thuja; species Thuja plicata. The sequence continues at coordinate 543,427 of MU226743.1, read as the reverse complement.
AATAAATTCGCATAGATAGTAGTAATTCACACACCACAAATGAAGCACCCAATGTAGATCTTTATTGTATTAAGAATTCAGCCCTTTACATTTCTTTTTTATTACAATATATAGATTTTTGATCTACAACTCTGATTTTCAGAGTTAGGGCATCAGAGAGTTTAAATTAGAGAACAAAGGTTAAAACTAGAACTTTACTAAAGGGAAACTACTGCTAACTGATACTATATAACTTGCATGGATTCTTAAATCAATTTACAATCCATTTTCTCATGCAAAGAGGGAAAAATCTGCCAAAGAAGAGAGAGAGAGAGAGAGAAAGAAGGTGAGTTCCTCCTGTGAACTGGGAGTCTTCTTCTTGATTCCGGTGTTCCTTCTTGAATTCTTCATCTCGAACTATCTCTGGCGGTGGGAACTGATAGGAAACCTTGAGTCTTCTCAAAATGAACTCAAGTTGTCCATTAATCTGATCTGGAGTCTAACTGGCGTTTAAAAAAATGACCTCGCTGGAAACCCCCAGTTTTTTGGACCCCGACCTCTACCCTAAAACTTTAATGCCTTCACAATTTCCCAGGTGTTTCTCAAAATCTTCAAACTCGGAGGTCCCAAAAATTCAGACTTGTCGTGGGCTGAAAGGTTGAAAAAACTTGAAGAGGCCGAAAGGCCAAAATCTTCGAAGGCCAAAAAATATTCCTTGCTTTCGGGGCCAAAAGGCCAAAAGGCCAAAAACTCTACCTTAGTAGAAATCTGGCCAAGTGTGAAAATCCTACCCCACCTACCTGAAAATTGGACATTGGAGCTTTATCCAGGAAAGACCTCTGGGTGAGCTACCTAGTTCCTAAACTTCTTCAAAATTGATCTCTTTCCTTTTTATCTTGGTGACCCTTCATTCTTGCTTCTTCCTGAAGATAGTTAATTCAGAAGCAAAGAACGTGATCTCTTCTTCGTGCTGTGACATTTTGTGTATTTCCTCTTTCATGTAGAAAAGTTATTGCAAGGCCTCCTTATTATTAACTCTGGCTAGAACATATTTGAACTGTTGGACCACCTCTTTGGAAGGATGTAGAGCCTGTTTGTTTTCATCTCGATAGACGTTGAGGCCAACCCCTGTGAAGAAGGTATCTATATCTTCTATCCATTTTATTACCTCCTCTTGCTTTTCATCTATAAGGGCCTGGTGTTTCTTGTAGGCCTTAATTATTTTGGACATTTGTTTATTCCATGTCTTGAATTTGTCCAATTCTTTTCCCTCATAGACTTTTACCAAAATTTGGAAGCGTTGCTTTCAAATTATCTCCAAATCCTGGAGGGTTGCTTGCCACTTAATTACCTCTAAATCCATACCCCCATCATCTTCCACCAGGTCAATGAGTGAATTAACTTCAACCAATATGGTATGGTATGGCCTAAATACCAATGGAATTGCCTTCTCTCTAAATTATTCGAAGTCATTTATCCAATCAGTGCTTGCCTGGATGAAAGAGGGAGTCAAACCTGCCGACAAATCTAGTGTAACCCTTTTATCAAGCATGGCTTGTAGTGAAGCCTCTAAACAATTTGGGTCAATAGGACCCACCATATTTTGGATGAACCCTTTTAATGCTTCATTTTGGTATGTTAAAGCTTTGATGGTTTCTTCATCTTTCTTCATGAACCCCAGAGCATGCTCCAGCCCTAAAGCTGCTAGGGTCTTGTTCCCTTCTCTGGTAGGTTCACCCAAATCCACCTCCCTGAATGTATAGCCTTCTGACGAGACTATTATCTGAGAAGTTCTTGGGGGTGGGATAGCTATCTGGGCTTTCCAATGACCCCGAGTGTCCTGAGTTACATATGACATGATCCTTGCAGGTGCATTACTTTTTTCCTAATGGAAAGCTTGTCTCACAAATGTCATACTTGTATCCTCCCCATCCAATTCATTGGTGTAGGTTCTCTTCTGGGGTTGTATCTCCTTGGTAAACCAAGTAGGTTTTCCGGATGTGGTTACAGGTTCATATAGTGCAAACTGGAGGATTGAAGTTAAGCATTGTACCTCTGGCATTATTTATTTCTCTGATCCCTTCTCTTGCCTTTTTTCCTATTCATTCCCTCCTTTCATTCTTTCCCCTATCATATCTACATCCATTTCCCCATCTTCCCTCTCCTCTTCTACCTCTCCTTGTTCAGTTACCATGTTTCCCCCTTCTTTGTCCGGGGCCTCTTCCTCGGAAATGTCAATTGGTACTTTTGACCTTAGACCGGTTATGGCCTCCAACGTGGTCTAGAAAGGTGATGTGTCTTTAGTACTCATGGCTTCTTCAGAAACCTGAGCGGCACATGTTGAAGGGATTGATGTTGGGGGAACAAGTGTTGGTATGATTGGAGTGGGAGATGAGGGGATGGTGGTAGTAGATGGAGGTGGAGTTGGTATATGAGGTGGTGGAGTGAAAACATAACTCCCTCCAGCTACATTATCTGTTGCTAAACTTTGAGTTACCCCACTGTCTTGGGTTTTAGGTCCTAGAGTAGAATCAAAGTTTACTGGTAGAGTAGGAGCATTCACCAAAGGATTGGTGAACTAGATCAGTGGTAGAATGAGGGCTACTTGAGGTTGTATGAGAAGTGGTCCCCTAGTGTATGTATCTTGGCCGTGATCCGAAAATCCTTCCAGTCCTTCAAAATCAGAAAGCATAAAATCATTTGATCCTAAGGCATCCAAAGGATTATCCTATTCTTTGGGATCCTCTTTATGTTTCTTGGTAGTCTCCTTTTCTCTCCTCTTTTGCAACCGGGTCTTCCAGACTAGGGGCTCACCTGCGTCCTCTTCCTCAAGATCTTCTTGTACAGTTTCTAACCACAGATATTTGGAACTCTTCTTCCTCTTATATGTTTTCTTCTCAGTGGTGGGGGGAGATTGGCTAGAGGTAGATGGGCCTTCTCCTAATTGGGGTTGTGATGACCCCACTGGTGGGTCAATTTGGCCTATCATTCTAGTTTTCTTGGGCCTAGGATTGGAGCCATATTCAACTAGTTGTTCATGACCATACACGGTTCTTGGCTTCTGAGGGGGAGCCTTCTTGTACTTAGGAGCTGTTGACTTCTCTCCTCACTATTTTCCTACTTTCCTGGAGGGCTCCATCAATGTCTTTACTGGGATCAAACTCATTATGTGTGGCTTCTTGATCCAAGTTATGGTGGTCTTTGTCACATGCCTCGCTCAAAAGTCTATGTCATCATTTTCATCCTTGTCCACCACTGCATTTATGATTGGCCAGTCATACACCTTATCTTTTGTGTAAATGTCTTCTAAGACCTCTTCTGAATCACATTCCTAGACCTTTGAGGAAATAGGAACCTTCAATACCTCTTTTTCCAGAGTGAGGTTCATTTTGCAATAATCCTAGATCCTGACCTCATGATCATCTATGCAATTTATCTAGTGATCCTCCAGATGTGGCTCATGTATGTAGAATTTGCTGATGATGTGGCTGTAAGTACCTATGGGATAAAAGCAGGCTCGCACTGTCTTGTAAAACTGTAAGGGACATTCATCCCATTCAAAAGCTAGGGATTTTCAAACCTTCATGTCTTGCAGTGTATATGGTCCCAAAGAGATGAGAAAGTCCCAACAGTGCTTCTTCTTATGCTTTATGTGCTCATATGCATCTGCAAGCTGCCTGGCCATCTCTAATATGATTATCTAGTCAGATGGGTAACTAGGTAGCTTCTTTGGTTGCAAGGTTGACTTGGCTATCCTGATGTATGTGAATGTCCTGAACTAGATAAAATAGGCCCCAATGGCCCTTACCTTAGTAGCAACCTCTTCTGACATCCTTTTAGCAAAGTTACCTTCAATGGATCGGATGACTGCAAATATGAATGCATCGTTGACTATCCTGTAATCAGGGAAATCCTCTAGCATGTTTGCTCCTTTTACCAGCTATGGGTATACAAGATGGGACCATGCATTTGGATCATTTAGACTTCCCCTCTTGGTGAGGCCAGGGTAATCTGCCCATGCAGCTAGTAGATACACCACGTAAGTGTTCATGTAAAACTTGGGGTTATGCCTCACTGCTGTCAATTGCTCATCCAAATTGTCACTAATAATAGTTCCCTAGTTGAATCTTGCCTTCCATTCCCTGATCCTTTCTATCAGCAGGATCATCTAGTGCTCTACTTGAGTGGATTGTGGTAACCCATACACCTAGCTTATCATTATTATAGCTGCCTAGATGTCATCCTTCATATAGCCTCTTAGAGGTCTATCTTGTCCAATTTTTTCTTAGGGAGCGGTTTCTTGAGGTATTCTTTATTCATCATCTCATGTATGGCTTGCTCCCTGTTGCCAAACCACTTGGTCCCCTTTTCAATATAGAAGTCATAGAACTTGTCTATGCCTTTGTGAAGGTGAAAGACATCCTCAATGACATCTGGCCTAATGTCCAGTACCACCTAATCCTGTGAGTTTACTACCACCCTCTTGTCTAAATCATAGTGATGAGCCAGGGTGAAGATCAACTCTGAAGACTTAATTGCTAGTGGGTGTGCGGCTGCATTCACTAGCCCAGATAGGACTAATGAAGTGAAATCCTTGGATCTGTTTGTTGGCTGGGAGAACTGAGTCAGGAATTCATTCCAATCCACATTCCTGATGTTGGTTTCTGTTATCTCACTGTGCTTGTTTCCCACCTTTGAGCTAGGGGGATTCCCCTTATATTGATACTTCATTGGGGAGGCTATCTTTGGTTCAGTCATTCCTGCAAGAAAAGATAAATATCAGTAGCTTATTGAATAGAAAAATAATTTAAACTATGAAAGAAAGAAAAGAGAGCTAAATAAATAGCTAAGTGTAAGTTTTCACACTTTCAGGGTTTTGGTCACCGAAAACTGGTTCAGAGGCCGAAAAGTCCAAAAGTGTGAAAAGGTTTGTTGGAAGGACAAAGTCTATCAGGCCTTTTGGGGTCCAAAACTAAGAGGTGCTTGCTTAGGAATGCCAAACGTTCAAAAATGGTGATGAACCCTGAAATCCCGAATGAAGGTCTCGCTTTCAGCCTTTTCAGACCTTTCGGATGTTTGAAAGGCCAAAACGTCTGAAACGACACTTAGCAAGAGTTTGAAGACCTATTTTTGGCCTTTTGAGGCCTGAAAACCTGTAGCAAGGGTTGTGACTAATGAAACAAAAAACCCTAAACCTAAGACAAAATGAAGCTAGAAAACCCTAGGTCTGACAGGGAGGGACGTCCCTGTCAACACACGAAGGCACAAAGGCCCGACATGAAAAAGAAACAAAATGCCCTAGGCTGGACAGACACTAGGTGGACCAACAAAACCCTAGACCTAGACTCAAAAACACAAAGTGAGGAAGAGGGAGGAGAGCCTACCTTGAACGAATGAGCAAAGAGAGGACAACCAGGCAGCTCAAAAGTGGAAGCGGTCATCGAGGAGAAGTAGAAAAAATTGTGGGTAGGAGCACAAAATAAATGCAAAGTGATTTTAAAATGGAGGCTACTTCTACTTATAACCCATAGGCTAACATTAGCGGTTTCAGGACTTTCGGACCCTGAAAGGCCAAAAATGTTGAAGGAGAACCAAGCCTTTGGCCTTTCAGTGTTTTTGGAGTCCAAAAACATTGAAAGGTTGGGTCTTCGGCCTTTCAGCCATTTTGGCATTTCGGAGGACCTAAGTCCTCTGAAAGGCCAAAAGGGATGAAAGGCTGAAAAGGGGTTCTTTTTTCCTTTGACATGGTTTCAACAATCATCTGTGGTGGCTGACTGGATTTCTTTGAGGGGCAGACACGACAAATGGCCAAAAGACAAAAAGAGGGGGGTCCCCATGGTTAGAGGACCAAAAAATGGGGTGTGTGTTGTGGACCCACAACAATATCCTTACTAGTTCAAATGATTTTAAGTCGTATGGTTGGGAGACCAGATGAACAAGAAGCTAGAAACAAATTAAGTTATCACACACTTCTTGATATTCAAACAATGATATGAGACAAAAACTCTTCTGCATAAGCAACTCAAAGACAACAATTGTAATTCCTTCAATAATTAAAAAGGACTAACTAAATGAGAATTGAAACCTTGATCCAAGAGAGACAGAAAACACTTATCTTTTATTGATTATCAAAAAGTAGGTACATAAGAATCCATGTTCAGTTGTTATCAAAACTAAGACCTAAATGAAAAATGATAACAGTAAAAAAATGTCACCCTAGACCAGATGTTCGTCTCACATTGATCCTGGTCCTTTATTTATACAAAGTTCAAAGGATGCAAACAAGCTTCAGATCAATGCAATGGTTCATCTAACTAAACCTAATCCCTATGATCAACAACTGACAGTCAGAAATTATAATTAAGAATGATTTATCATCCTTGAGAAATAGTTAATGACCAAAGCGATAATAAAATCAGAATAGTTTATTTAGAATCTATTATGGATCTCTGATAATATCTTTAACTTCTGCAAGGTCATCTACATGCCTTTGATATTTTCATCTTTCAATCTAGATCACTTTATTTTCATCTTATTACCTGTGAAACCCTGCATGCAGACAATGTCGACGTATCAAATATTAATCAAAACCCTTAGTCAAAAAAATAATAATATAAAAACATGTAAAGACAAATAAAATCCATGTCATCCGATGCCACTCGGTCTTTTGTCCTTTTCATATGTCTGACATACGTGGCATGCTCTCACAATGCCTTGGTCAATAACATCCACACATCTTGTCTTTAAGGATTAATGACATCTGTAGATCATCATTGCACTTTAGCTACCAATTGAACCTATCTTCATTCAAATTCTTTGGTAGACCCATGACACGTGTTGCAATCACGTAATGCCTTAATGGGTAATCACCATGCATCTTAACTTTAAGAAATTGTGCAAGACGTCAATCTTCTCCATTCTTTAACATCCATTTAGAAAGCTTATTCTATCATGGGCTGAGGTTCTAACATGAGACACATGTCAAGATCACGTAATACCTTAATGATTAACATTCACGCATCTTTGCCTTAAGTCATTGTGCCTACTGCAGGATATTCTAAAACTTGTCTGATCTTTACTTTAATCTTTGACTAAACCCTTAACTACACTTCAACCTTAGGTTTAATATGAGACTCAGAGACTACCGTAGGATCAAAACCAAAGTCAAATGAGATCAACGATCCTCATTAAGTCACTATAAAATAAAGGCATATTCATTTTTGATCTGGAGATAACACGACAACTACAGGATTGAATCTGTATCATCGGTTATGACTTAATCGCTGAATTTTCAAATTAACCATAAAACCTTCTAGCGACCACATGACCAAAGGTAAATATGAACTTTTCTAATAACTCTAAGTTATGATCAAGAGACTACGCGACTAAAGAAACTCAGTGTCGCTAGAAGATTTCGTAAACCTATGGTTTATCAGGAGACTTCATGCCAATTGTTGGATCTACTTTTGCATCAACGGTTTAGACTAAGTCGCCCAATGATAAAAGGATATTCCCTCTACTTCAAAGATCATGTGAATAATGCATTTTCAAAGGTGTCAAATAAAAGAGAATATTCCCTACAAAGGTTATAAAAGATATTTTAAAATGAATACTTAGACTGCGAAAAAGGGCCAACGACTATAAATATGAATTCAAATATATGCAAGTCATTCAAAACATGAAACATAGGAAATTTAATAGGAAAATGCAAGGAATTAGATAGGATAAATGCATAAGGAAGAATTATTGCAATAATGAATTATGAATGGAAGGAAGAAAAGAAAGCATAAATCAAAATAAAAGTTGCAGAGGACACTTCCCTGAATCATTTAGCCATTCAAATTTGATCTGAAAACTTGGGTTCCACTAGTGGCTCTTTCTCAAGATGTGTGTTCATACTTGGACATAGAAAGATCCCATCTATCTCTGGAGAAGAAGACCAAAATAGAGACAAAGAACAACAAAAAGAAGGCAAAAATAAAAACTCTAAAATAAAAATGCAAGGTTAGGAATACTTCATGTTTTTAGGAGAAGAATGGTTTCAAATATTGAGCATGGATTGGAAATTCTTGAATATGACCCTCGGTATCTTATAATAGGTAACTCTTTTCTCCTACATTATCAAAAATTACATAGGGTCCAAGCCAAAAAGCTTCAAACTTTCCATGCTTTCCCTTATCTTGATCTTTAGCATTCCATTTTAACACCCAATCTCCTTTCTGAAAGTTTCTATCCTTAGTTCTCTTATCATGTAACACTTTCATCTACAACTTCTTCTTCACATTCTCTCTTTGTGCATCTCTTTTGGTTTCATCCAATTCCATAAGCTGACCCATCCTATTTTCCATGAAATTCATGTCTTCAAGTTGTTCCTCTCTCACAAATTTGAATACAGGAAGAAGATTATTCAACGGTAACCTAGCTTACTTTCCATAAACCAATTCATAAGGGGAAAATCCAGTGGATTTTTTAACTGTTATCCTATCTGTCCAAAGTGCAAGGGGTAGTTTGGAATCCCATGCCCTTTTTTTATTTCTCAACATTCTCTTAATTATTTTCATTATATTCTTATTACTTGATTCTTCCTACCCATTCCCTTGTGGATGATAAAGAGAATAATATGACATGTTAATACCATAATTACTACAAAGTTCAGAGAATTCCTTGGATCTAAAACACATACCATTATCACAAATAATTTTTCAAGGAATGCCAAATCTTGTTAGTATATTTTCTGTTAAGAATTTTATAACCACCTTACTTGTAGCTTGTCTAGAGGGTACGACCTCAACCCATTTGGTGAAATAATCTGTTGCAACAATAATCCATCTATGTTTCCCACTAGAAGCATCAGTAATCTCACCAATAAAGTCTATCCCCCACATTTGGAAAGGTTCTTCAGTTGACAAAGATCTGAGGGGTAATGCACCATCATATTTTAATTTCCCTGAGAATTTTTGACAAGCTTCACACTTACTAACACATGTAGAACTATCCTTAAAAACATGTGGCCAGTAATATCTAGTGTGAAGTATTTAATGGGAAGTAGTTCTTGCTGTAAAATGACCCCCACATACTCCATCATGTAACTCCTTCAAAATTGCATTAGCTTGATACATATCTAGGCAGAATAAAAGGACACCTCTAGTTTTCCAATATAAATCACCTTGTATCAAAACATATCTAGATGCTTGCAACTTTATTGTCCTCTTTTTATTTTCATTTAAACCCATTTTTCATTTAATGTGCTTAAGGAAATACACTATATCAGCATACCAAGGACACTTTTCAATACTTACTATTAATTCATCTGTATTCGCCTGATTTATTTGAACTGCTTTAAGATTTGATTCAGCCATAAGTTTAGCAAGATCATGTCCTCTAACCAATTTTGTTATTTGGATCTCCATATCAAACTCTTAAATTTGATTCACCCACCTACATCTTCTACCTGTCACTTCAGATTGCTTAAATATATCTTTAATTGCTGCATTTGTCACATAAGCTATCACTTTATCTCCTACCAAGTATGGCCTAAATTATTTCACTGCTTTTACCAGAGCATAAGCCTGCTTCTCATTTATATCATAATTTAATTCTGTTTCCTGAAGAGTCTTACTAAAAAATGCTATTGGTTGTTCATAACCCTCATCATTTTTCTGTAACATAAAAGTAGCAATAGTATGATATGATGCAAAATAAAATAACTGAAAAGGCTTTGAAAAATCAGGTGTCTTAAGGACTGGATCTTCCTTGATTTCTTTTTTGATGTTAGAAAATGCTTCTATCACTTCATTAGACCATTTAATCTCTGCATTTTTCTTAAGCATCTTGGAAATAGGTTTAATAATCTCTGCAAAGTTAGGGACAAACCTTCTTACAAAATTTATTTGTTCAAAAAAGGATTGGATGCCTTTGATATTTTTAGGAATCTGAATCTTATTAATGGCTGCAATTTGTTCAGGATCTATCCTCACACCATCCTTTGATACAATGTGACCAAGAAGCTTTCCTTCAGTAACCCCAAAATGACATTTCTTAGGGTTTAGAGATATACCATATTCTAAATCTCTCCTAAAAATCTTCTCCAAGTGATTGCAATGATCATCTACCCTTTTGGAGTATGCAGTTAAATCATCCTGATATACTGCCATGATAAGATCAATCAAGCCTTCAAAAGCCACATTCATTGCTCTTTGGAAATTTTCTCTTGCATTGGTTAATCCAAAAGGCATTCTTTCATACACATAAGTTCACCAAGGAGTGGTGAAGGTTGTTTTGTATTGTTCTAATTCCTTGACCTTCACTTGGTTGTACCTTGAGAACCCATCCATCATAGACAATAATTCATTTCTAGTAAATTTCTGTAAAAGAGCTTCCATATTAGGTAATGCATAATTATCTTTCAAGAAAAATATATTTAATTTCTAAAATCAACACACAACCTTATGTCCCCATTCCTTTTTCTAACTAGGACCAAGTTTGATACCCATGTAGAATGTCTTATAGGCATAATTATTCTTGCACCCCTCATCTTGACAAGTTCTTCTCTCATCTTAGGAGCTAACATTGGATTTATAGGACACTACCTTTGTCTGAAAGGATTTGCATCTAGCTTTAAAGGGATTTCATGCTGAAATAAATCCTCTTAGTAGGCTTTAAGGTCATCATATGACCATGCAAAAATGTGCCTATATTTTCTTAACAAACTTATCAAATTAGCTTTGATCTTGGGAGTGAGCCTTTTTCCTATAAACACTTCTCTAGGAGTAAGATCATTTCCCAATTTAATTTTTTCAATCTCTTTAGATTCATTACTTATCTTATCCCTTCAAATTTTCATGATCATCAAATACTCCTTCTAGTGCAACCAAACCTTTGGGAATTTTATTTGTCTTCAACTGAACAACTTCTTTTCCAAACAAGGTTTCCTTTCTGTCATGGTTCTCTACATAACCATTCCAGTCTATGCATTGATCTTCATACTCGTCTTCATTGATTAAAAATTTTAGGAGATCTCTATCATCTTCAAATATTTGTCAATTCTACACATTGTCAGGAACTGATGGTCTATTTTTCATCTCCACCTGTACAATCTCATCAAAAGGGACATTAATATTCTTGATGGCTATATTAGCCATCAAGTCTGCAACAAAAATTTCTAATCTTTCTATCCACTTAATTGAAAAAGAATTAAAAAATTCAATTAAATCCCACACCAAATTTCTATACTATTTTAACTTAGGATTCTTAGTGATGAATCTATTTCTAAATTGAGAAACAATTAATTCAAAGTCACCACAAATTGAAAGCATCTTAATACCATATGATTTTGTAATATTTAAACCAAGAATTAATGCTTCATATTTTGAAACATTATTTGTGCATTTAAAACTAGTAAGAAGGAAAACTTAAATATCTTACCACATGGGGACACAAATGTGACCCCAACACCATTACCTTCTTTACTGCATGCTCCATCAAAAGTCATTCGCTAAAGTTTATCTTGATTTTCCTGCAAATGCACTTCAATGGGGTTGTCAATTTTCAAAATTGGTTTAGCAATACTTATGTGAAAAATTGTCCATGTTTGAATGGAAAAAATTTATCTTTTCCATCCCAATGTCTTTATCAATGATATATTGAGATCTAGGCTCCCTATAAATTTCTACTTCCTTGACATCAACTAGAATAGTAGCATAAGACAAATCTACTTGGATATAGTCACCTACTAGATTAGACAATTGTCTAGATAAAAGCATTCCAAAATAAGCAGACGCTTCAAAAACAATAATATCAGTCTTATATGACATTTCGGGGCAAGCAAGAAATTTAAATTCCACATCTTTCATAATACCAACAATAGGTATACACCTATTGTCCATAGCGTAGCATTTTCCATAAGTTGTGTCCACCTTCATTCCAAGTTCTTTCATGACTTCTGCAAGCATAATGTTTACTGTTGCTCCTGAATCTATCATACAATTCTTAAGCAGTTTATTTATAATTATCAAAGTTAGATAAAAGGGATCCACATGCATTCCATTTTGAGAAATATTAGTTCCTAAATAAACCACAAGAGGATCTTCATTTACTATTCTATGATTGGATTCCTCTTTAAAAATATACCTACATTGGACAATACTTTTATAGTTTCATTTTTAAACTCAGGTACTTTCATCATTTCAAATAAAGGAATAGAAATTTTTACTTGAGATAAATCATTAGATATGAAAGAACTATTATTGGTGATAAATCTACTGCACATTGTTTTCTCCTTTGCCAATTTAGGTTCTTGTTGAGAATCTACCAGATGACCTGCTTTTGCATCATTCTTTGGTTCTTTTTATGTCAGGTTAACTCACCTTCTTCTTTGGTGTTTTGATAGATGGTCTTGATGGCTTTCCCTGATCAACATTTACTATTTGATTCCTTAGTTTGTAATTACTCCTTGCTTCTTCAAGTGTTGCAACAATATATGCTTCCTTTTCCTCATTTGTTAATCTTCTGATAACTTGTGTTTTCCTTGTTGTTTATCACAATGATATATTATGTTTAGATCTTCATGGTAAACATATTTTTCTTTAGAAGAACTGTAATCATCTCTTCCCCACATTGGTTTTGATGAAAAATTATTCATTGCAGGCTGCTGCTCATCATTCTGATCTTCCTCTTCTTGAAATCTCTGGGCCACAACACAACCATCAGGGGAATGTGGTAGATTACAAATATCACACCAAGAATAGTATTCCACAAAATGATTATTTATTTTCAATGGATCAGATGTCTCCTTAGCATAAGATTGCTTCTCAGGTTTTCCATCTTTCCACTGAGTCTTATATGGCATGCCTTGTAATCTAAATCTTTCATTTCTAGGAAATGGTAGCCTATTAGTTTTAGGAAATGATGGTCTGTCATTTCTGCCTTGTTTTGCATTCAAGTTCTTTAATATATCCATAATTTCTTTAAGATCATTCTTTTCAAGGGCTTTTGGATTATGCAATTTAACATCACTTCTTTTATCTATCCTTCCAACTACCCTTCTATTGTTTTCAATGGTGGAAGCCATTTTGAAAGCTTGTTGCAATGTTGCAGGGCCTTGTGATCTAATCTCATTATCTATTTTACTATCAAATGCAGTTAGATAGAAATCTATCAGAAAAGAGTCAACAAGCCTTATATCTCTTGGAATTCTATTTAGAACTTTATTAAACCTTTTATTGAATTTTGAAACTAATTCATTAAAGTTATTTTTAATACTAGTTAACTCATGAGATGCAAAATATGTATTGTTATGATCACCAAATTGTTCAATAAATTGATTCACAAAATCACACCAGCTTGAAATAGATCCATCAGGCAATCCTCTATATGATTCAGCAGCATCTCTAGTTAATGATTGGACAAAAAAATTCATAAAAATTTCTTCATGGTTTCCATATAATTCTTCAATGGTGTTCTTCAAATTTATGGTATGTTGTTTGACAAATTCCACTCCATTCCCTGAAAATTTTGGAATAGTATTCCTCAAATCACTTGATATGGTATTTGGATATCCAACTATCCCACTAAAATCTAGTTGTCTATACCTTTCCACCACCATATGAGCTCTTCTTCTCTTGCCCATGTTGTGTTGGTTTCAATTCTGGCCTCTAGGATTTTGATGACTTATGCCATGGTGATTTTGTCCATTTCTATGACCATTACCCATTCTTTGATGTCTAGGATTACCTCAGTCATAGTTTTCTGCATTATTTGGTTGTCCCCAATAATCATTTCTTCCACTTTTTTCATGACCTCTCTCATGTCTTCCTCTATTATTAGGTCCAAAAAATGGATTTGTGTGATCATTGTTGAAAATTGGTTATCCATTTTTTCTATGAGGAGGATTGTATTTTGGTTGCCCATTACCCTTTGGCATCTCCTTTTCTTTTTTCTCATCTTCATCCTCAAATACTAAATCCAACTCACTTCTCCTTATTTCTAACTTTTCCAAGGATCCATCCAGTAACCTTTTTATAGATTTCAATAAATTTGGATTATTTTTCCCATATTCACTTAATTTACTCAATGTAGCATATAGGAAATTGTCTTCTTCATCATATTCTTCCTCTATTTCTTGAGCTGAACTTTAATCATCTTCATAGCCAAAGGGGTTTATAAACCCTTCTGAATCATAATAGTTTCCATCATTTAAACCAGTAGTCTCCCTATCAGGAAACCTCTTATGTCTGGTATACATCTTATCAACAACTTCTTTCTTACTTCTTTTCAAACTTTTCTGCAAGTCTAATTCAAATTGGTTTGGATGCAAATATCTTCTACCCAACATGAATACTTACAATCAAAATTGTAGATTCGTCACCTTCTTGTCAGAAGGAAAATATCGCTTGCTAGTTTTCTGGATTCTTCTCTCTAGTAGAGTGCACTTCAAACCTTCTGGTCTACAAAATCTGAAATTCTAAAAATTCACAATACAAACTATGAACATAGTCCCCAGTAGAGTCGCCAATCTGTTGGTTGACTTGGATGGAAAAAACTGAAAGATTCACTATTTAGCAGACAATCACCAAAGCTTTTAGGTAAAATTAAAAAACTTCCTTATGAACATTCCCTAGTAGAGTTTCCAATCTGTTGGTGCTCAAATCAACAGATTGGATTTCCTATGGACTTCCCAATCCAATGATGGGAAACCCAATTGATTTGGCCAACTAACAAGTTTAACCATAGGGAAAGGTTGAAACTTCTGCAATTCTAGCTCTACAGAACCAAGGTTGGTAGGCCTACATCTTAAAATTATCCTTTAAGGATTTTTATAGTAGATAATGAACACTTAAATCTCTCCTTCACAAGTATGGCAAGTTACTTTGAAAGGAATCAAACTATAATCAATTGTAAGGTAAAACTGCAAAACTGAATGCTTTGTGAGATTTGTAAAGAATGTTTTGTAAAAATTGTGTATATATAAATGAATGGATTTTAGAATATCTCAGAAACATGAAATAATGAATCAAATGTCTATCTCTATTAACAATCAGATCAGTGCCTATATCAACTTGGGCAATAGAGTCAATCCAACATTCAATCCTATGTACAACTTTGCAAGATGGTATTCAACCATCAACTATCTGACTACTTTAGATGCAGAGAAGATTAAGGTCTGTATTATATCCTTGCTAGTTCAAATGAGTTTAACTCCTATGGTTGGGAGACCAGATGAACAAGAAGCTGGAAAGAAATTAAGTTATCACACACTTCTTGATATTCAAACAATGATATGAGACAAAAACTCTTTTGCATAAGAAACTCAAATACAACAACTGAAATTCCTTCAATAATTGAAAAGGAACAACTGAATGAGAATTAAAACCTTGAGCCAAGAGAGATAAAAAACAATTATCTTTTATTGATTATAAAAAATAGGTACATAAGAATCCATGTTCAGTTGTGATTAAAACTAAGACCTGACTGAAAAATGATAATGGTAAAAAAAAATGTCACCCTAGACCAGACGTTCGTCTCGAATTGATCTTGGTATTCTTTATTTATACAAAGTTCAAAGGATTCAAACAAGATTCATATCAATGCAACGGTTTGTCTAACTAAACCTAATCCCTATGATTAAAAACTTAACACTCAGAAATTACAATTAAGAATGATTTATCATCCTTGAGAAATAGTTATCAACCAAAGCGATAATAAAATTAGAATAGTTTATTTAGAATCTATTATGGATCTATGATAATATCTTTAAATTCTGCAAGGTCATCTGCATGCCTTTGATCTTTTCATCTTTTAATCTAGATTGCTTCATTTTCATCTTATTACCTGTGAAACCCTGCATGCAGACAATGTCGATGTATCAAATATTAATCAAAACCCTTAGTCGACAAAATAATAATATAAAAATATGTAAAGAAAAATAAAATACAAGTCATCTGATTCCACTCGGGCTTTTGTCATTTTCATATGTCTGAGACATGTGGCATAATGCCTTAATGGGTAATCACCATGCATCTTAACTTTAAGCCATTGCACCAGCCATCAATCTTCTCCGTCCTTTAACATTCATTCAAAAATATTATTCCATCATGGGCCTAGGTTCTGACATGAGACAAATGTCAAGATTGCGCAATGCCTTAATGATTAACATTCAAGTATCTTTTCCTTAAGTCATTGCGCCTACCATAATATATTATGAAACTTGTCTGATCTTTACTTTAATCTTTGACTAAACCCTTAACTGCACTTCAACCTCAGGTTTAATACGAGACTCAGTGTCTACTGTAGGATCAAAACCAAGCTCGAATGAGATCAACGATCCTCATTAAGTCACTATAAAATAAATGCATATTTGTTTTTGATCTGGAGATAATGCGATAACCAAAGGATTGAATCTGTATCAATGGTTATGACTTAATCACTAAATTTTCAACTTAACCATAAAACCTTCTAGCGACCATGCGACCAAAGGCTAAAATGAACTTTGCTAATAACTCTGAGTTATGATCAAAAGACTTAGTGTTGCTAGAATATTTCATAAACCCATGGTTTATCAGGAGACTTCACGCCAATCATTGGATCTACTTTTGCATCGATGGCCCACACTAAGTCACCCAAAGATAAAAGGATATTCCCTCTGCTTCAAAGACCACACGACTAATGCATTTTCAAAGGTGTCAGATAAAAGAGAATATTCCCTGCAAAGGTTATAAAAGATATTTTAAAATGAATAATTAGGCCGTGAAAAAGGGCCAATGACTATAGATATGAATTCAAATATATGCAAGCCATTCAAAACATGAAACATAGAAAATTTAACAGGAAAATGCAAGGAATTAGATAGGATAAATGCATAAGGAAGAATTATTGAAATAATGGATTATGAATGGAAGGAAGAAAAGAAAAAATAAATCAAAATAAAATTTGCAGAAGACACTTCATTGAATTGTTTAGCCATTCAAATTTGATCTAAAAATTTGGGTTCCACCAGGAATGAATCAAAGTCGCAGTAAATTTAAATTTGAGTTATGATCTAAGCCATCGATTGTGTTTTGATCTTTTGGTTCTCTCATAATCTCACAATGAAATATAATATTCTTCTATGGCCTGGAGATTAAGCACAAATCATTGATCTTAGGTCCGATCTTGTGGCTGGTGTGTGATATCGCAATAAACTCAAGGTTAAGCAAATGAAATAGCGACTTAGAGAGATAAAGAAGTTTAGTTACCCAGGTTTAAAGATGAGTCAAGGAAGAGTTAGGGCTAAGTCAGAGATAAAGATAAATACAAAGCATGTCCCATAAAATCATGCAGTTGATGTTATGGCTTAAAGACAAAGTGATCAACATCTACTATTTAAGCCATCATGTGAGGCCTACCCCAGTCCGACATAAGCTTAGTACTATTTATCATTTATATGTTCTTCTTTCAATATAGATTTTGTTAGAGTTGGACTATTGGGACACATATAAAACTTTATGGATCCGTGGAAACCTTTGCTTGTATACAAACACCTGATTATGTAATTGGGAAATCTATATAATACTCTATGTTAGTGATGCAGATTTCCCTACAGAACTTAGTTTTGATGGTTTTGTAT
>MU226743.1:471583-514217 GCA_018584345.1 Thuja plicata | reverse complement strand
TAACAAGGTCACACTTAACAGTGTGTTTGTAACCTTTAACAGGGTTGGCTCCTAACAGGGCTCACTTTAGAAGAGTGAAAATTTGGGGTACCGGTCCCAGTGGGTTTTCCCTTAACAGGGTTTCCACATTAAAATCCTTGTGTTATGTGTGTATGGTTAATTACTTTATTGTTTTACATTCTACATATGCATTTATGGATTGACTGGTATACTCTGCATATTTACTGAGTATCGGTAAATATAGTTTACTACTTATTGGTTATCAAGGAGAATAAGGACAGACAAGGTAAACCGATAGACAGTTATTTGTTTCAAGTATTTCAAAGGCATACATCTTGTAGGGACTTAATAATTTGAGAAGTACTGATTGGTGGATTAAAGTTTAAATTGGATAAATTTCTAAGGCCACTGATTCACCCCCCCCTCTCAGTTATTACTAACAAATGTAACTTGGTGGAAGCCTTTGAACATCAAGTGGAATAGGGGTCTTATGGAATGAACCGATAACTAAAGTTCATATTATCAGACTGGAAAGATCACGGAAGTGGATATGAGTAGAATCTAAACAATTATGCATTGGTTTTTTAGTTATAAACATTTATGGGATGAACAACCCAACCCATAAAAGGATCTTATGGTAAGACCTTTGAGATAATTTAGGAATTTCTGATGGTGGGATGTTCATTCTTGGAGGTGACTTTAATTCAATCTTAAGGCCATCAGACAATATGGGTGGTGTAGGATGGATGGGTCATAGTGAGTAGGATTTCTATGATTTTTTAACAAATAATGGCCTTATGGAGATGCCCTTTAAGAACGGTGAGTTCACATGGACGAATGAGAGAGGAAGATATCTAAATATAGCTAATAATATAGATCACTTTATGCTAGCAAGAAATTGGGCTAGTGTTCAATGGACATGTGAGACAGAGATCCTTCCAATTATGGGGTTAGACCATTACCCTATAGGCATGAGAATCTAAGAAGATGAAACTCTAGATCACTTCCCCTTCAAGTTTGAAGCAATGTGATTCAAGGCTAAAGGATTCAAGGAATTTTTTTCTAACTGGTGGAAGCATGCTCCAATACATACAAGTAACAAATCCTTCATTTTTTTTCAAAAAGATACAATACCTCAAAGAATAACTTAAAAAATGGAATAGGGAGTCTTTTAAGAATATTTTTGTTTAGAAGTTCAAATTGGAAAAGGAATTGAATACCTTGCATTCTAAAGTTATAAATAATGGGATGAGTGAGGATTATTTTAGGCTTGAGAAACAACTTAATACATATTATACAAATATTTTATTTGGGAAGAGGTCTTTTGGAGATAAAAGTCTCGAGAAACTTGGTTAAAAGATGGGGATAGGAACACCAAGTTTTTTCACAATTTTGTAAAAGTAAGAAGATCAAACAATAAGATTTTTACCATTAAGTATGCAAATGGGAATGCATTAAATGAGGTAGATCATATCAATAAGGAGGCAGTGAGATTCTTTTTAGTTTTTTTTTGATAATTTTGATAATGGGATTGATGATTCTAATAAATTAGATGTTCCAATTTTTATAACTGATACTCAAAATGAAAGGCTTATTAAGGAAGTCACTATCGAGGAAGTCAAAAAAGACCTGTGTGATTTGGGAGGGGACAAGGCCCCAGGCCTTGATGGTTTTCCTTCTTTTTTCTTTCAAAAGTTGTGGGAAATTCTTTCTCAAGATATTTGGGAGGTGGTTGAGGAGTCTAGGAGAGATGGCTTTGTTCTTAAGGATTTTAATAACACTTTCATTGCATATAGAGATTAACACCTTTGAAAATTTCAAACTAATTTACCTATGTAACACAATCTAAAAAATCATTTCAAAAGTTTTTGCAAATAGACTTAAAAAGGTGTTAGAGATTGTTATATCCATGGAACATAGTTCTTTCTCCCTGGGGAGATCAATTTTTGAGGGTGTTATCATAGAACATGAAACTATGCACTCTATCTAATTGGAAAATTAGAGAAGATGATGATTAAACTTGACCTAAAGAGAGAACATGATGAGGTTAACATGGGATTCTTGCTAAAAATTGTAGAGCCTCCCTCATTTACCTTCTATGTTTGACATCTTGAAGGATGGGGA
Source organism: Thuja plicata (assembly GCA_018584345.1). Lineage (NCBI taxonomy): Eukaryota > Viridiplantae > Streptophyta > Pinopsida > Cupressales > Cupressaceae > Thuja > Thuja plicata. The sequence continues at coordinate 512,093 of MU226743.1, read as the reverse complement.
GGGGAATTATTCTTGTATTTATGTCTACACCCATGTGATATGGCACCCTCTGGGTGATCTCTTTTTACTTGATTTATGTGACCTTCCTTAGACTTGAGGTGTATTGTGAGGCCTCACCTCAAGCATGTCATAGATTTTTAGTTCTTCTTAGTATTTGAGACTTGGTTTTGATGCACTATTGTTTATACACCTTATGTTGTGGATTTGATCACGTTGGATTTAGATGCATATTATTTTATAATTATCTTGATGGACTATTTTATGATAGAATTATGAAATTTAATTTATGGTTAGTTTGATTTAATGAATATGCAATGGATTATATATGCTTATGTGATTAATTAGGAAATTGTGATTTTTATTATAAAATGAAAGTTAAATGTTTAAATGATGGTTATAAATGCATATGATTGAAAGGTTAATTTGATTATGTAGATGTTGTGTAGAAGGTTTGAATGATGATTATTCATTATGATGTATATTATATTCCTTAGACTACTGATATTCAGATTTAGTGTGCAGGGAATAAGACCATGGTATAAAATTGGGGAACCAAATCTAGGTCTATGTGAATTCAATGAAAGCTAAGGCTGCATCTAATAAGAGACACAAATGTGTTATATCATGTTTAATTTGTAAAGGTATGAGATTGATTGTGTTATTTCAATGTTGTAATTTGTAAATTTAATTTTATATGAAATGTGCTCAAGTGGAAATGTCATGTGTCTTATGATGTGTAATTCTATGTGTGTCACTTGACACTTGTGTTGTGTACATGTGGCCATGAAATGTCCACTTGAGGATTGGTTTCTCACCAACCTAGGTAATTACAATATTGAATCCCCATGTGAACCCCTTGGTTAGGAAGCTTGAGGTATTATCTTTTCACTTGATTTTTGTGGATAAGATTAAAAGTGAATTTTGAGGGGCTAGAAAGGTACCTAGGGGTGTGTTTGGGCCATTTTTAGGAGGCCCACTTGGTATACCACTTGGTATACCCTTCCAAAATTTGGTTTTCCAAGATGGATGAAAATCAACTTTTGGAAGCATGGTCTTGGTTAGACCACCCTTGCATTTAAATGCAAAGAATTTGTTCACCTTTTTGGAGTTCCTTCCTAGTAGCCATTTTTAGTAAGCTTGTAAGAAGCTTAGGGAGGACCAACTAATGAGAAACTTACATTTTTCCAAGAGAACTTTAGAGACCTTTTTTGGAGGAGACTCTCCATGGTTGAGAGTTTGAACACCCACTCTCTAGCTTAGAGACTTGACTAGTTTTGGAGAAAAGGAGACTTGGACAAAAAGGAGCTCATCCTAAACTATTTTCCATAAGCTTGGACTTAGGTTTGTGGCTCTCATTTTACTCTTATTTTTTCTTATGGAGTATGAGTGTTAGGATTGAATTATACTGAGAGGGGGGTGAATCAGTATAATAGCACTTTAAACTAATTCTTCACAATTTAAACATTAACCATATATTTGCAGTAAAGTAAAGAATATAAGAAAATTACACAGTAATCATAACACCATTATTTTTTTACGAGGAAACCCTGGCCAAGGGAAAACCCTGGTGGGGATGATACCCACAAGCATGTACTAAAGTATAATGTCCCTATAAGGAGACCTAGCCATATTAGGAGCTGAATATTACATAGTACATTTCCTTATTAGAGGAATAAAAACCCTATTAAAGGTTCACAACACCTGGTTAGGGGCTTCTGAGATTACAACTCTTAAAATGTAATTCTATTTACAAAAGGTTCTTAGTCATGAACAAAACAAGCATCACAAATGCTTTGATAGCTCCTTTATAGCTCTTTCATTCTCTGCTCTTCCATTTGCATGTCTACTCTTCTAGATAAAATACTACTCATACATTCACATACATACATGATCTTTACCAAAAAGATCTTACATATATATCTCTCAACTTTACAAAGTCGGCTCTCAGTATGAATATTACAATTAGTACTAGGTCGGTCTTCAATACAAAATACATTTAATATAGTAAGTATCAAATGCATAGTCAAAGCTCTTGCATAGTCAAAGTATAGACTATCAAAAACAAAAATACAACTTTGATTTCCTAGAGTCCAAGTTATACTCCCTTATTCTTTGTTGTTGTCCAACTACTCTATATCTCTGCTCTCTACTATCTGTCAGTCTTCAAATACTTATAACTCACTGTGCACTTATCTAAAACCAAATTGATCTTAGGTGGAGGTCATACATACTCCATAATATCTTCCTCTAAGCTCACATGCCTTAAGTCATCAATCTCTATCTTTGAAATCCAAAACAATACTGTATCCCTGCTTCTATACTTAGTTGATTTTAGACATACCAAAACTTAACTTCAAAAGAATCAATCTCAAGCCTAGATGTGTTGCCATAAATGACAACCAAAAAGTGAATCACATTTCCAAAACTGATCACTTTCCAACAATCTCTCCCTTTGGCATTGATGGCAACACTTAACAAAAAAAAGACTAAGTGTTCCAACCAATCAAAACTGTCTCTTCTTCTCCTTATCATTCTCTTCTCATTTTTACTTCTATATATATTTTTCTTCTCTTCTCCCCCTTTGAAAACAATGACAAAGGTGCGTAATAATAAGTATCATTTCCTTCTTACCAATTTTAGAATGTCTTGGAAGGAATCTTCCAAAATCTTCTCTTCTGAGATCCATGTCTTGAACAAAATTTGACTAATGTGAATCAATCCATTCAATGCAAATGATTTAGTTTCAGCATTATTCAAGTCTGTGGGTAAGCCTTTTTCCAATGAATCTATAGTCTTTTCCAAATCTGTTAGATATGCCTCAAGTATTAATATCTTCAGAATTAATAATTTCCTCAGCAAATTGAATCTGTTCAGTACTCTCTCCTTCTCATTCTCCAATACACTGATCTTGGCTAATATCCTTGTCACTTTAGTGTCTAACTTTGTAGTGTTTTGTGAAGATGTTTCACAACCATCCATCAAACTGTTCAAGGTTTCCCTTTCCTTGACAATAAAGTCTTCAACACTTTGAACATATCTAATAGGATTCATACTATAACCAAATAACTTTCTCCCATGAGCAATGCAGTTCCTTGCATTTGTCAAACAAGTTTTCACAATTCCTAAGTCTCATGAGATGGGCTTGCATACTTTATCAACTTATTCTCTTCATATGTTTTCTCTGCTTTCTCCTTTGCAATTTTCAGCAAATTTTCAAAGTGGCCATCAAACTCATCAAGTGTGACTTTCAAGTTCTCAATATCATCTTTGTTCTAGAATACTAGGGGTACTAGAAGCAATTTATTCATAGTATCAATAGCTCTTGAAACCACTTTTGTCTTCTTATCTCCTTTCTGCATTGATCTCTCCTTTGCTTTGTTCAGTGTGGTGAATTCTAGTTTCATCAATTCATCTTTATCCATGCTATCAACATTAACATTAATACTTTCCAATAATGAACTAGATGGTGAAGTTACCTTTGTTAGGATTAGGATCACTGAGAGGGGGCGGTGAATTAGTGATCTATCTATTATAACTTTTTCTTATTATCTTGAATCTTAACTTTACTATTTAAGTACTAAAAAAAATATCAATGCAAGTAAGATAAACATACACAACTCATAACACCAAATATGATTATAAGGAAACCTAATGTAGGTGAAAACCCCAATGGGAATTAGTACCCACAAATATTTTTTACTAGTTTCTTATGATCCTTGTTAGAATATCCTTAACCCTGTTAGGAGTTGTCTTTACAATGTATGAAGTACAGTGACCTTGTTAAGGGTCTGACCCTATTAGGAGTCTTTTACAATAACCTTTTTAGGGGGTGGTGGAGTCACTATCTAAGGACTCACTATCCAAGAGCACACTGCTCAAATGGTGAAGGCCACAACCTTTTGGATCTTTGATACACACTGTATCTGCAACGTGAACTGCTGCTGTGACACTGCTTGTATGATCAGTTCCTTTTGTGTGCTGATGCTTTAACCTCTTGTAAAGAAATATAACAATCTTAACTACACTCTAAAATCTTCTACTTCAATATCTATATCATCAACATATGATAGATATAGCTTTATTGCTTTAACACTTTGCTCTACTTTTCTTATCTTTGGCTTTCACAACTTCTCCGATCATAAATGACCTTCTATAAGTACTTCCTCAAAATAAAAAAAAACATGTGAAATTTAGGAAACCTTTTACCATCTATCTTGATCACTTAAATAAGCAAGAAACCCTTCATTAAGTTGGTGCAACATCAGTTACAACTACTTTACTCAAACTGAACAGATGCATCTCTTCACACAATCCGCTCCGCCAAATTAGCTCTAACTTCTTTCTCCAAATGAATCAAGTCATGCACCTTTAACCACACATGATTAGGTCACTAAAAATCACTAATCCAAAGATGCAAGTCCTGAGGATATGTGCAACTTTTGTACCAAAAAAATCTTTGTTATCTCTTTCCATGATCTCTGTTCTGTTCTGGCATTCACTGGCTGTACCTCTTCAACTGGTTGTATCTTCTTGATACTTAAAGATCTGATCATGTTATCTTAGAATTATCATGTAAACATACTCATAAGCTTATCTTCAAGGGATAATTTCCTAAATTAGTCATATGCATGTGCATTGATGCTCTGTTCTTTTGGTACTCTGCTAGCTGTCCAGTCTTCTATACTTAGCCAATTTCTGATCTTCTGATAATGTGTGCTGAATCCAAAAATTCATATGAATTTTTTTCCATAATGAAAACACTAAATAGATTCATATACACCAGTATAGTCAAATTTCCAACAATCTCCCCCTTTGTCATTAATGGCAACAAAGGAATATGATGAAGTTACTATCTGTACTCTTATACAAAAACTCTCTATCTTATATCTCCCTCTTAGACTCCATATTCTTCATACTCTACTCCCCCTTTGACAATAATGACAAAGGTGCTCAAAAAAACTTCTGTGTACTTACTTAGCATACATATCTGGATATGCAATCTGCAACATCTAGATCTCTTTCTCCCAAAATGCAATCAGTGAATTGACAATCTGTGGATGGGCGTATAATGCATATTGTAGCTTCTCCATTTTCTCCAAGTCTGTGCTAGGACTTTGATCATATGACATAATCCATATTATATACATTACTTTAATCCCCCTTTGATATTATCTTCTCTGCCTTTTTCTGCAAACTCTTTCAAGGATGCTTGACCAGCCTTGAGTGAACTAAGATCAAGTGTAAATTTGCTAACCAATTCACTGAGCCTCTTCTTCATATACTTATCTTCTGTAATAAATGATTTATTTTTCATGACTCCTTTAGATTATATACTCACCCTTACTTATTTACTCCCCATGAGTCTAAGTTAGTTATGGGTGTCAAACTTGACAACAATGATGATGAATTGTCCATCACTTCAATCTTCTCTTTATCTTCTTCCTTTTCTGTGATATCTTAAATCAATAGATCTTCTTGCTGATATAAAGACTTTTCACAAATGTTTCTTTAAAATTGTATAGATAAATATCCATTATTTCCATGGATACTTCAACATTATCAACCATGAATGTATCCTTCATGTCCTTGGCCATGGGCGCAGAATCCTATGGACCTGTCATAATAGTTTTATCTACTTCTTCACATGATATTTCAAATTGTATCTTCAATCAATTCTTCTCTGACGTGAACACTCTTTTGTTGTATTCACACTTAGATGATCAATAATAAGTATGTGCTTCCAAGGATAACATCAGGTCAGCTCCAAAAAAAAAATCTCCAATGGCTATACTGATACCCTCACATAGAACACTGCTCAACAAGATTTTTGACCCATTCTGCTTCATGAAATTCATGTGCTGAAGAATACTCATAAATCACTTCTGAGATGTTTCAAAGAGTTTCTTGATATCAATCTCTGCTGAAGAATGTAATTGTGATGTTTTTCTACTCAACTGCAAGTGCTCCTTTGATTATCCAACCGCTTACTTGATTGCTAAGTAAGTTTTCAACTAATTTCCAAAATGACATGTCCATGCTTGGGCTTCATTTCAAACTCGAATGACTTTGCTTAACAAATAATGATTATCAATCTCCTTTCTTCACTGTTGAGAAAAATTTAAATGCATTAACAATACAACTGCTAGGGCTTCCATGATCTCCAATCGCTTATTTTGACCACAAGTGAGGACTTGGTGATTTCAAAGTAGATTTCCACCATTTAATACTTTTTGCATAGACACAAAAAGAAACTGTAACTTCCGTTCTTGTTCCTGATAACAATTTAAACCATGTTCTCTTTCATACTACATCATAATGTCACCAAACAATTGTAATCCAAGGCGCATACTCAGATGGTGAGTATACCAGCCACACAGGGGTTCAGAGCTAGAATAGCTCCCCCTAAGACCATGAGGGTCAACTATTCAGAAGTAGAAGGTGCATCCACTCAGGATGCATCTGATACCTTGTTCTCTTCATTATCTTTCTTTACTTCAACCTAGATCTTGCTCGTATCTTCTATAGCTTTCACAAATTTTATTTCTCCTACCTCATCCCATAATGAATCTTCTGACTTTTTAGGGCTTTCCTGTCTCTGCGCTCTAGATCTACAATGCTTAGAGATGTGTCCATCTTTTCCACATGAGTGAAAAATGATAGGAGGTCTGATGTTATTATTCATCTTGCTGCACTTCTTGGCTGTATGTCCATTGTAATTACATATCTAACATGTAATGTTCTGAGGGTTTCTAACATTTTGTTGAGGATAACTTCTTTGTTTTTCTGATTCTAATTTATTTGATTATTCTAATTCTTGTTCTTCTAACTTTTTTTACAATTCATAGCTCTATGGCCAAATTTATTGCATGAATAATAGTAACCATTGAAGGGTCTTACCTCTTTACAATTCCTTGCAATATGTCCATGCTTGTTACAGGCATAACATGTATGATCAACTAGCTTGCATTCATCCTTAGGTGGTTCAACATTGTCTTTAGTCTAATTTCCAATCTCCTTAGTATCTGTGATGTCCTTTGGTGCTTTCATTATTTCTCGCATGGCATCAATCCAAGTTTGTGCTTCACTGTATCCTATACCGCTGGTATCTCCTTTAACCTTTTGAGCATACAACTATGATTCTATCAGATCCTTTCTTGTGTGTAACTTGTCAATATGATTCATTTATGCAATCAATTCAGATTCCATCTTATCTTTGTTGTTTCTTAGCTCCAAGATTTCCATGTTTGCTTGTCTTAGTTCTTCATCAAACTGCTTGTTTACTTTGACTTGATCATCATAGGCATCTTGATTGTTACATAGCTTATCATCTAATTCTTCAATCTGATCCTTCAGAGATGAATTTTATTCATTTAACTTTTTGACTACTTCTCCCAAATCATTTGAAGAACAATTTCTTAATTATTTTTTCAGTTTCTTGATAAGTATTTGCATGCCATTAACTTTTAGTTTAAGATCTTCATTTTCTTTTTCAGGTGTGTCAAGTTCTTCAAGGGCTACTTCAAGATTCTTTTTGAGGTGTTTCATTTCTTCCTTTTCCATGATCTCATCAAGTGGTTAAACTTATTTTCTGAGGACCAGATATCTAATACCAATTTTTAGGATTAGGATCACTGAGAGGGGGGGAGGGGTGAATCAGTGATTTATCTATTATAACATTTTCTTATTATCTTGAATCTTAACTTTACTATTTAAGTACTGAACTGAATATCAATGCAAATAAGATAAACATACAAAAATCATAACACCAAATATGATTATGGAGAAACCCAATGTAGGTGAAAACCCCGGTGGGAATTAGTACCCACAAATATTCTGTACTAGTTTCTTATGATCCTTGTTAGAAGATCCTTAACCCTGTTAGGAGTTGTCTTTACAATGTATGAAGTATAGTGACCTTGTTAAGGGTCAGACCCTATTAGGATTATTTTATAATAACCCTGTTAAGGGTGGTGGACTCACTATCCAAGGATTCACTATCCAAGAGCACACTACTCAAATGGTGAAGGCTACAACCTTCTGGATCTTCGATACACACTGTATCTGCAAGGTGAACTGCTGCTGTGACGCTACTTGTCTGATCAGTTCCTTTTGTGTGCTGATGCTTTAACCTCTTGTAAATAACTATAAAAATATTAAATACACTCTGAGAGCTTCTACTTCAATATCTATATCATCAACATATGACAGATATAGCTTTGTTTCTTTAACACTCTGTTCTACTTTTCTTATCTCTGGCTTTCGCAACTTCTTCGATCACAAATGAACTTCTATAAGTACTTCCTCAAAATAAATGAACATGTAAGCTTTAGGAAAAATTTTACCATCTATCTTTATCACTTAACTAAGAACAAAACCCTTCATTAATTTGGTGTAACATCAGGTACAACTTCTTTACTCAAACCGAACAGACGCGTCTCTTCACATAGTCTGCTCCACCAAATTAGCTATAACTTATTTCTCCTGATGAATCAAGTCATGTGCCTTTTACCAAACATGATTAGATAAATAAAAATAACTAATCCAAAGATGCAAGTCCTGAGGATATGTTCAAATTATATACCAAAACAATCTCTGTCGGCTCTTTCCATGATCTCTGTCCTGTTCTAGCATTCACTGGTTGCACCTCTTCAACTGGCTGTATCTTCTTCATACTTATAGATCTTTTCATGCTCTCTTATAATTAGCATTTAAACATACTCATAATCTTATCTTCAAAGGAGCATGTCCTAACTTGGTCGTATACACATGCACTGATGCTTTGTTCTTCTGGTACTCTGCTAACTGTCCAGTCTTCTATACTTAGCCAATTTCTGATCTTCTAATAATGTGTGCTGACTCCAAAAATTCATATGAATTTTTTTCCATAATGAAAACACTAAATAGAGTCATATACACTAGTATAGTCAAATTTCCAAAAACCTTTTCTTTTTCATCTTCTTTTTTCTCATTCTTCTATCCTTCATCCTCTTTCTGCTTATCTTCCTTATTTTCCTCTTCCTTTTCAGGTTCTTCTGCAATAGAAGTGTCCATGGTTCCTACAAAAGGGTCCTTCTCATCTTGTGAAGGGTCTAGTGTTACTACCACACCAAAGATATAGAAATCTATAGTTGTGTCTTCTTTACTCTTCTCATCATTAGTCTTTGTTTCCTTTGATCTATCATCCATTCCCTATTGTGTAGGCAAAGTTTTCTTAGTAGGTGGGGGCTTGTCAAAAGTAGTTTTCAATAAGATCTTCTAAAGTGCCTTATGAGTTTCCTCAGTTACTTCATCACACCTCCTCACCATTATCTTCAGTAATCTGATCTTTGTTCTCAACAGAGGTTTCAATTATTTGATTATATTGTCTCTTTCTTGTACTGATAACATAGAAAACATGTTATCAATCTCATTGTTCCTAATCTGATCATCTTTATCTTGTGCTGAGTGTTTTTTATTTTCTAATTTTGTATACAAAACTAAAGGTATGCTTCCTTCAATTTCCAAAATTGTCTTTCTGAAGCTAAGCATGTGTTCTATCACAATGTCTTCAATTTCCAGTTTATCTCTTTCTTCATACCTATCATAATATTTGTCAATTGAAACCAATTTTCCTTGTTCAATTGCTCTTTTCTCAAGCATTTTCATGTCAGGTTTCCATGCTTTATTCTTCTTAAATTTCTTCTCTTCTTCAACTTTGTTCTTCTCTTTTGTCTGCATACTAGATCTAGTTACTCTAGGAGTAATATCCTTTTCTTTCTCTGTCTGCAGTTGTGATGGAGGTGTATTGTCAACCATAATTACTTTAGGGGTGGAAGGGGCATCAGTGCTTCAACTTGCCACTCCAAGGGATCTCTCTTCCATCTTCCTCTTTACTTCCTTAAGTTCTTCTGACAGACCAACCTTTATACCACAGTCATGAATAAGGTTAGCAATTTTTCTTTTCCTTGATCCTCTAGATTGTTCTTCTCTTAATTTTTCTGACTTCTCCTCATAGTTTCCCCATCTCTATTATGATGTATCAACTTCTAATGCAATAATATGTTCTACTTGCATGGCGAGTACTTCATAACTCACTTCATAGCCCATAGGGTAACACCATTTCTTCCTAGGTGTAACTGCCTCAAAACATACACAGCCTATTTCAACCATAAAACAAATTGTATCTTTATACTTCTCAACAATGTCCTCATGTAGTCTATATATACTCTTCATTTGTCTTTGTAGAATTTTGATCATTGTAAATAGTTCTCCATCTACCCAAGTAGTGTTCTGTCTTTTGTAACTCTATGAGATTAGCATACTAGTAGGTACTCCAGATTTCTAGCCACTAGGATGTAGACCAGGAAACTTGTGTTCAATATGAATGAACATATGTACCAGTAATGATCCAAACCCAAAAGTTTTTGTTCTTTCCTTCTTCACAAGCTTTACATTTTTGAGGAATTGTTCTGTCAATACTTCACATAGATTGTATTGTGTGTTTTCTTTTATCATTCTCCATGCCATCATAATCACTCTAGCCAACACTGAGTTAGGTCTGCTACTATAGTAGAATTTGTAACCAAGTATCATTGCAATCAACCTTACATCTTGTTGGAAAATATCATTTACTGTTATTGCCCTTCTATCCCACTTCGAGTGTGTTAGGGTTTCAACTTCTTTCTTGACATGTTTCTCTGCAATGGGTATAACTCCACTTTTATCTAAACCAGTAATCTCATGAATTAGGTCACTACATATTTTCATAGGTTGGCTACCAATCCATATGAATTGGTCATGAACCCTGCTCATAAGTATTTTAAACCATTCACTTTAATCAAACTCACATAAATCCATAATATTCATTATGCTCAATTGACTAATGTGTTTCCATTCTTCCTTCATGATTCCATTCTCAGACATATCTTCCATTTTAGTGAATATTTCATTATCTCCCAATGTGTCATACTTAAAGTGAATGTAAGACCTAATGTCTTCTACATGAAGTATGCCATGTGGGGTCTCTGAAAATGCTCCTTCTAGATCCTCTTTACATGACTTATAAGGATGTTTCTTGAATTTATATCTAGGAAAATCAACAACATCAAAAATCACAGGTGCATCCATAGCTTAGATGATGTAGAATACCTTTCTCACGTGGAAATCTGAGTTTATGGTCCAATCGATCACACACGACAGGTGTAGAAAAATATGAATACTTCTACTCTTTGATATCCTTGGCTCGCTCCTTGTTAAATGATGGATAAATAGATCATAAAATGGTTCTTTATACAAGTTAGTTTATAACTTTATTTTTCACTTCAAACTGTCTAGTCGGCTACTAATTTTCACTATAAAAATATACAAGTTGGCTGATGATGCACTCTTAGATATATAATCCATGATGTCGGCTTAACTCACACACAAGCTCACATGAGCTCAATCAAAAAATGTTGGGGTAGGATAAGTTTTGATGGTTTCATTTAATGCTCCCCCTAAGGCCATGATCAACCAATTAGGTCAATTCTATCTTCCTACCTTCAGGCAAAGATCCAGTAGCATCTATTGACTCTCCCTGAACTGATGTCTAACTAGTTTCCTTAATCTTCCATATCTTACCACTATTGTTGTCTTCTTCTTTCTTAAAACAATTTTTAAAACCACTCTTCACATCTGCAATACTCTTACCATTATCACTTCCATTATACCTACAAAACTTTGCTATATGTCCTAGATTATTGCATTTGTAACATATAGGTGGTCTTCTTTCTTGATTAACTTGCAACTTATAGTACTTCGCAATGTGTCCAATGTTGTTAAATTTGTAGCATGTAGGTTTCATTGTAGGTTCTCTTCCATTATCTTGTCTATAACTATATTTTCTGCATTTTGTCTTCTTGTGCCCATATCCATTACAATTAAAATAATAACTAGAAAAAGTTCTAAAAGGGAAATTACCTATGCAGTCTCTCTTCATGTGTCCAAATCTATTGCAACCAAAGCATCTGCCTCTAAAAGGTCTGATCTTCTATTTAGGTTCTTCAATAGATGGTTTCTCAGCATCAATCTTCTCATCTGATTTTTCTTCCTAATTCTTGGAACATTCAGCTCCATTGAAGCCAATACCAGTCATGTCACCTTCAGGTTTCTTCTTGTCTAGTTGTTCATCAATCAAATCATTACTAGTGTGAAGTTTTTTAATATGTTTCTTTGCTTTAGCAAGTTCACCTTTCACAATCTGATTGTGTTTCTCTAATTCCAAGTATTTGTTCTTGTAGCTGTTAGCCTCACCCTTCATTTGATTCAAAGCAATGTTTAAGGTTTCTTCAGCTTTCTTCTTAGCATCCTCATGTATCTATATTTATTTATCCATATTCTTATTCTCAATCTTCAGAGTCTCAATCTCTTCTTTCAGTTGCTTCACCTGATCTGAATTGTCCTCATCTGAATCTTCTTTTATCTGAACCACAAGATCTTCTCTCTAACTTATAGAAAGTTCAAGTTGTTCTTTCAGTTTCTTTACAAATTTCTCATCTCTTCAGAGGTTGAACTTCAATTCACCATTTTTTTCTTTAGCATTGTCAATTTCTTCAAGTGCAGCTTCAAATTTCTCCTGTAAACTATTCAAATCCATTCTGATCTCCCTCAAGCTATTAGACTTTCTCTCTATTAGGGTTTTTTCTTGCAAGGCCTCTATAATGCTTGAATACTTGAATAAATCTATGACTCCCAATGCCTTTAAAACTCTGACTCAAGAAAGAGAAAACACTAATTAATGAGGTATTTTGATAACACTGGGGATACCTATTATCACATCCTTCTTTTTTTGAGATCCACTGACTCGGGCAAGTTTTACCTATGATTGATCACTAACTTGTCACTATCTTTAGAGTGAATTTTACTTATATGTTGAATGCTCTATTCCTATATGGATACATAGATGACAATGCAAATAACTATGATTATTCTAAGGAAAAGCTTAACAATCCAAATCATTATCTTGATGATGACAGATAACAACATAATAAGGAATTTCATCTTTCTTTCCTTTTACAATTCTTATAAATTTAGGAGGAATAACCTATTTGATTTTCTCTCCAAGAAATCAACAAACTTCAACTGTAAACTCTGTAAGTATAGTTGATTTTTAATATATGCTCTGAAATTAATTGATTTTGAATAGTTTTAAATATTTTGGATGATGATGGATCACCAAGCAAGTTCTAGACTAGTGCTTATCCTTGGGCTATAGAGTCAAAATATATAAATCCATAGAGACAAACAAATAAGAATACTATAGGATGCCTTACAACCTACATACAACTCAGGTAAAGTGACTTACAAATTACCCTGTCACTCCCACGATGTTATATCAAATCCTCAAGTACTGTTGTACTCTCTAAAACTACTCACAAAGTTTAATTCTCCCCTTAGAAGAAACTTGCAAATAACTAGATAGCTACCTTATAGCCAAGATGTTTAACATGCCTTACAAATTAAACATAAAAGAGTACACACAATAAATAAAGAGACAATAAAAATATAGAATAAAGTTGTACTGTATTTTATTCATAAATTTTTGCTTTAGTACATTTCAAGGCTTAAAGCTCAAAAAAAATAGACTGAAATCTAGAAGTCTGGCTTGCCAAATTTATTTCATCTCTCTTCAAAATATTACAATTTGATCTATTTATATTTTCTAACCATCTTGGAATCCTTAAAATAAGGATGCAACAAGCTTCAAATGGTTGTAAAAACCTAAGCCTAAAACTTAGGAAAAGACAAAAAATAAGAATGCACCAAGCAGTGGAAAGACAAAATATAGGAATGAAATCTAATATCTTCTTTTTCTTGATGTGATCTTCAACATCTTTGGTTGTGCATCTTGAGGATAGTCCCTGATTTGACTTTTGGTGATGACTAACCTACTTGTCTTCCAAAAAATCTGAACTGGATACTCTGACATTCCTTTATTCCTCATCAATGATATCTAAATCTACTATTACTGGTCTCTTCTTTTTGGGATTTGTCAGATTGTCCTAGGCAGTCACATCCTCTTCTTTCAGCCATTCAAAATTTATTATATTCTCCAACTAGGTTTTTTGCCTTTCCCATCTAGCATTTGTTATGCTCTTAACATTAGATATAAATTTATTACAATCTGACTCTACTTTAAATGCCTCATCAATCAGTGCATTGAATCTTTCCACATCCAATTCTCCCTTATCTGATATATAAATGTCTTTATTTGGGAGTACATTGTCAAAATCTGATAACCATAACCCTAACGGTTTTATTTGATCATCCTCTATCCTAATAGGTGGCACAAATCTATTATATCCTGACCCAAACATCTTTAACTTAGCATCTACTTGGTTGGCTTTTCCTTTGAAGAAAGATAGAGTAGCACCAATTTGTTCTATCTTAGTACCAACTAAGGTTACTATTTCTGGTATGTCTGACCTCAATGGTTGTACTGATGCTAGTCTTTCAAAAAGTGTAGTCCTTCCAAACCAAGTAGCATAATAGGGGTTCAAAATTGTCCAAAAACTTGCCACCTCAACCTGTATACCTGACAATCTACCATATGCCCCATACACTACATCCATCTTATCCTTAATAGCATTGAGTCTATGCTACAAAATTGACACCAATGCTTCCAAAATCACACCATTATATTCAATGGCTCTCTGCTCTATTTCAATTAATGTATCCCATGTATCCTTAGTCTAAATTTAAACATCCGTTACCTCTTTGGGATCAATAGGGGTGGGCTCTACAATTTCCATTAGTTTCTTAGTAAGTTCACTTATAAGCATATCCTTCTCCTTGATTTTTATTAGTGCAAGCTCTCTATCTTTTGCAATATCACTAGCATCACTAGTAATCTTCTGTAGTTTCTCTAAGAGTTGAACTATTTTAGCTTCATTAAGCTGAGCAACATTGGTTAGAAGTTGAGATACCTCAAGATCCACTATATTTTGAAGGGTCCAAATAATGTTACTTCCCTCCATCTTCTCTTGAACATTCAGAAGGGCTGGTTTCTGATCCTTAGGAGCTAAGCTCCATATAGCAAGTGCTTGGGATTTAGGGTTATACCCAAATCCTCTAACCATGTTTCCCACCTAGGTCTCTGATGAAAATTTCATACTAGGTTATCTCCTTATTTGGTCAATAATGAATGCTGAAGATAAGTCCCAGCCTTCAACAAGTAGTATCCCACTAGCCTTTACCAATTGTCTTGCTTTTTCAGGAGTAATCTCTTCTGATTCAGGATCATAATCCTATAATGTTTGAAGAGGTTCTTGGGTGACAGGTTCACCACCTTCTAATTGCAACTGCTTTTTAACTTGTTGTTTATTCCATATTAAAAATTCTTTGAATTCATTTTTTTTTATGAAGTTATCATCCTTAAGGAATTCCTCCTGATGAATCAATCTTTCATCAGTACATGATCTCAGAGGCAATTCCTCATCTACCTCTATATCCTTTTGTAGCCTTTTTCCAGCTCTGATCTATTTTTTGAGTAAATGATCATAGGGTCTATCCCCTGTTATCAATGCTCCAATTCTGTCTATTCTTTTCCTTTGGGAAGGCTCACCTATTTCCACTTTTTTCCTCTTAGGTGGAGGCTCATTTGTGACCTCCTTTTCAAGGACCTCTGTTAGGTCAATGATGTTCTCCTCTTCTACCATACACCGTAGGGGAACTGTTTGATATTTTGGATGAGAAACTGGTGAGGGACAGCCCTGATCACTATTATCATCATACTTAGACTCATAATGGTCTTTATGACCCTTATCAAGAACTACCAATGCTTCTTCTAATTGATTACATAGAAGAGTATGATTTTCAATCATTGCTTCTAGGCTTTTCAAATATGGAAAATTGGGAAAGAAGCCTCCAAATTTGAGTCCTTTTCATTTCATCTTCCTTTCCAGGTCCAAAATTTCATTGAACTTAGTCTCTTTTGTTTAATTCTTCATCTTCCATGATATTTCTTATCAAGTCCTCTTCCATACATTCTTCATGTATTTTGGTGTAAGGGATAGTGGGTGTAAGCAATTTTCTTGCACTAATGATGAATCCCTCTGTATCCACATGCCTATGGAAAGAAAAAATCATCCTGTAGTGATTCATCCAAGAATTTATCGGGTCCAGAGCCTTCTTCCCAATAGTGAAATTATAAATTTTGAACTGCCTGGGGGTAAAAGTACCCTTCCTATGTGGAGCCAAGTGATCATTGTCAACCAGAATTAGTTGTCTAATGAATTCAACTACTGCTATCATTGGTGGCACATAAAATGGAAAAATATGTGGGGGTTGAGGGAAACCATAAACCCTCATTATTGTAAATTTCTTCTCAAAATAGAAATCACCCCAATTATGATCTCTTGGCCATTTTTCCAAATATTGATAAAGCCTCAATAGATGGATAACCTTAACAGGCAATCTGGTCTTCTCTACACCCAAACATTTAAGAATTGGATATATTATCCAATTTTCAAAAGCATAGAACTCCTGCTCCTTGGAAGTATTATTCCATATTTTAAGCCAAAATTGAACAAGGTTATCTTGACCATGATGAAATCTTTGTGGCTGCAAGTTATGAAAATTCATAATTGGATAATTATGATATAGGATCAAATGCATAAGTATTGAATAGTGTAAAAACCTTGGGTGATCCTTTTTCTTTGGATATCAACAAAGCCCTGATGCATTTGATCAATGATGTATTGAATGTAGTCATAATTGGAAATAGTATGGAAACTCTACATATCCAATACCATCATTAAAATTTCTAAGGTAATTCTATCAGCTCCAACATCTTTTCCCAACACTCTACATAATGCATAAGCTATATATTTGACATATAAATTCATGTCCTTATAAAAATATGGGGTTGTACCGGCCATTGGATGTATGTATGCTTTCATCTTCTTAGGGACATGGAAATCCTTGATATCCTTGGCCACAATGCTCGCTTCCCTAACATATCTATTTTCCAATCTCAGAAGGTTTATCTCAGTAGTCATGGGGTAGTAGACATTAAAATCTTTCATAAATGTATTATGGTCTAGGGTAAGTAGGGGTTTTCCATCATCCCTTTTAATAATTTTGGACAAGGGATCATACCTACTGGCCAACTCGAGTATGAAATTAACATCAATAAACACATTTGGGACAATTAACCTAGGTAACCCACAAGTCCAAGGGTTTGAGATAGGTATGGGTTCATCACTATTCTTTAAAAAGTAATTGAACAATGAATACCCTGAAGACCCAGGCGTCTTTGCATCTCTAATATATGTCATGGTATCTATTAAGGTGTCAGCACTCACCTTTCTGTTCTAGCTTGACCCTGGAAATAAAGTAAGAAATTCATCTGAATAATTCCTCTTCCCCTTTGACTCATCCTCTACATTATCATTTTTTCCACTGGTAGAAGCCATGCTCTGTGCTTGACTCATTTTGCCTTGTTTTGTTATCAACTCTTGGTACCAATATTGAAACAAATCTATCAACAAACCCTTGCTATCAACCTATAAACCCTTTGCAGTTCTAAATTAAACCACCAAACACACTATAGCTTTCTCTCTATGTTGAATTCAGAACTACTAAATTACCTGTTGAATTCTCTATTTCTGGAAATTTTACTTACTCAGAAAGTACTTAAAACTTCGCAAACTCTTTGCATCTTAGAAAATGAAAAAATGGTAAAATGAAATGATAACAAGGAAACATACTTATAAGAAATAGTTCAATGCATACGTCTCCTCAAACTAGTAAACTAGCATTCAGTCACTTCCACAATTAGTTTCACATACTATGCCATCAATTTCTGGTTCTAGCCGTGGAAATCAAACTGTCAGACAATCAATTTCTGATGAGTGATTTCGTATAGAAATCTTATAAAATTCAAAGTGTAATCAAAATCAAATCTGATTGGCCACATTTACTCAGACTATAGCTACTTTTCCACCTGGTATAATCTTTAAAATCTAATTGGTTAACAACTATCCATGATGGCGCCGCTGAAAAGTCATTTTTATATCTGATCAACTTCCAGCGACTTGGCGACTGAGTAGTCTCGTTGTCGTATGATAATCTAGATAACTATAGTTCCCTTAGGAGACTTGGCGACAATGTTGTTTTCAAATTGATTTCTAACCTCCAGTTTATTAAGAGACTCAACAACTGAGCAATCTCCAAGTCGCTTGATAACTTCTGAACTATGGTTTCAATCATGAGACTTCTAGACTATTGTTGTATGTAATCTTTAATCAACGGTTGTTGCTAAGTCTCATGTTCCTTTTCTTAACTCACTTTTAATCATGAGACTCAGTGACAAAACTTAAACTGTTAACTTATAAACTTACCCATTATCATGAGTTATATTAGGAGACAACGCGACTGTATAGTATCAAAGTCACTTTATGGAATCTTTAACTCTGACTAAATCTTGAGACAACAGGACTGTCGTCAGATCCTATCTTAGAATCAACGGTGGTTGCGAAGTCTCCTTATTGTTTTAGCATATTCCAACTGATCAAGAGACTACATGACAAAGCCTTTTCACCAAGTCTCGTGATGATAAAGAATATTTTCTTTCTCTTATGAGACCCAACGACTAAAAAATAAAGCACATGCCAATAAATTTAACTTAAGTGCCAAAAGGTAACAAGAAAATAAGACCAGTTTTAGAAAATTAGGGCTTCTTCACATTTTTTCCTAGGAAATACTAGGTTTTAGGGTTTTTTGACATTATTAAAATGATTTTGAGGCAACAAGACCTACAAATAACAAAATATCATCATTTTTAATCATGATCTTAACTTTCAGGATACAGGGGATAACCGACAATTCCAAAAAGTAATAGGTCAAACATCAAACAGGAAATGCCACTAACACTCTCCAAGGGCCAAAATCTTTGATACCAATTGTTAGGACTGAATTATACTGAGAAGGGGGGTGAATCAGTATAATAGCACTTTAAACTAATTCTTCACAACTTAAACATTAACCATACATTTACAGTAAAGTAAAGAACATAAGAAAATTACACAGCACTCATAACACCATGATTTGTTTATGAGGAAACCCTGGCCAAGGGAAAACCCCAGTGGGGATGATACCCACAAGCATATACTAAAGTATAATGTCCCTGTAAGGAAACCTAGCCCTATTAGGAGCTGAATATTACATAGTAAATTTCCTTGTTAGAGGAATAACAACCCTGTTAAAGGTTCACAACACCCTGTTAGGGGCTTCTGAGCTTACAACTCTTACAGTGTAATTCTATTTACAAAAGGTTCTTAGTCACGAACAAAACAAGCATCACAAATGCTTTGATAGTTCCTTTATAGCTCTTCCATTCACATGTCTTCTCTTCTAGATAAAATACTACTCATACATTCACATACATACATACATACATGATCTGTACAAAAAATATCTTACATATATATCTCTCAACTTTACAAAGTCGGCTCTCAGTATGAATATTATAATTAGTACTAAGTCGGCCTTCAATAAAAAATACATTTAATATAGTAAGTATCAAATGCATAGTTAGCACTCTTTCATAGTCAAAGTATAGACTATAAACAACAAAAATACAACTTTGATTTCCTGGAGTCCAATTCATACTCCCTTATTCTTCATTGTTGTCCAACTGCTCTGTATCTCTGTTCTCTGCTATATGTCAGTCTTCAAATCCTTATAACTCACCATGAACTTATCCAAAACCAAATCAATCTTAGGTGGAGGTCATAAATACTCCATACAGTCTTCCTCTAAGATCACATTCCTTAAGTCATCGATCTCTTTCTTTGACATCCAAAACAATACTATATCCCTGCTTCTATACTTAGTCGATTTTAGACATACCAAAACTTAACTTAAAAAAAATTGATCTCAAGCCCAAATGTGTTGCCATAAATGACAACCAAAAAGTGAATCACATTTCCAAAACTGATCACTTTTCAACAATGAGAATATGGAAGTAGTATGTTAGAATGCTTGAAATTGTATGGAAGTTATTGTGATTGTGTCTTCCTTCCATTGTTGTATTGTATTTTTTATTATTTGTGATGTATTGCATGTATTTGTGAATGGGAGTCTCAAGGTCCACTCACCCTTGGGAGGGAAGAGTAGCCTTGGGGGTGAAGGTTTTAGGACATCCCATGGGTGTAGACTCTCTCCTCAGGGAGGAGAGGGAGAAAACATGGAGTATGGGCTCTATGAAGCCATTTCTTACTTGTTTTGGGGGTCATAAGGGTGTTTATTCTTGGCTTGTAGCCTTGGGGGGGAATAAGGGTGTTTTTGTGAATATGGAGATTTTTGTTGGGAAGTAATTTTTGAAAGCCTTGTGAAGGCCTTGTTTTTGCATTTGGGTTTGGATTTCTCCCCATAGGATACTTGTGAAGGCCTTGTTTTTGCATTTGGGTTTAGGGACTATGTGAGACCCATTATGGAAGCCTTGGTTGGGATATTTGTATGTGGTTTCTTGCTTGCATTTTTTATATTTAAGTGTGTATGTAACTTGCCTATTTTTGGTTCCCCAAGCTCAGGGGTGGCCTCTTAGAGACCTAGATTGGGAGGTGAGCTTCCCATTGTCTCCTTGTTTTCCCTTTCTATTTAAATATTTTGGTTTGTTTGGAGCTCTTGAAGATTGAATATTAAGTTTGAAAAATAAAGAGAGAAAGAATGTTGATTTTCATATGTTTATGTGAATAGCCTTGTGGCTAACTTCTTGTATTCATGTTTCAAAAAAAAGGAGATTTAAAATGTAAGATATTTTTACATCTCCATGTGTGTTGTGTAGCCTTTGTGGCTAGGTTTTCTTGTAATATATCCTTTAGAAAAGGGCAAAGCATTGTTGTGTATATTTGAAAGGAAAGATTTTTAAATCTTAGTGTAGAAACTTTCAAATACTAAAAAAAGGGATGCTCTGTAAATATGCTCAAATGAACATGTTTCAAACTATGTATTTAGAAGAGAACTATTGGATATTTTATTTGATTTGTTCAAAATATTGGTAAAAGAAATAAAGTAGGAATTAAGACCTTTTTATTTGTGCATTTCTATATCTCAATAGGAATGATTCTTTTGAAGGCAAAAATCTCTATGTTTTTGTATATCTCTTTTAAAGAAATTGATTTTTGCAATGCATAGATTTTCCTTCTTTGACCAATAAAACATGACTCTTAATCAGTAATGGAACACTAAATAAACAAATACAGATACATGAATGTACAAGTCTCATTTACATAAAAATACATAATCATTTACTTACTAACTGTTGTATTATTAACTGAAAGATACTCTTACTTGTTTTATAGTTATATAAGAGTAAGGATACATAGAAATGTGATTTTACATTCTGTTTATAATTGTATAAATCCTTGGGTTATCATTATTCTATTTTAAATTAGAAATAAAAACTATATATATATATATATATATTACAAAGACTGATTATTTCCCTTGTTTTTTCATTCTGTGTTATTATACAAAATCTGCCCATTAATATATATATTTGAGGATTTATATATATATATTTATAAAAACTATTAGCATATTATAAAATGTCATGTAAATCCATTTTTTGAAAACAATATATATATATATATATATATATATATATATCATAGGTGGAGGTGGGCCCAAGCCTACCCCACCACAGGCTCCCATCAAAAGGGAGGCGAGGGAGGCCATAGGGCCCCCTCCCCCACCCGTGGTGGTCGTAGCCACCAAGGCTACTACTACAGCAGCGACATTTTTGCTGACTGTGGGATTTTGTGGGGCGGCGCCACCACGGTGGTGGGAGGGGTCGTGCCCCTCTCTGCATCCCCTCATTCAACTCCTCCGCCTCCAACCTTCTAGGCCGCCATGAGACCTACAACCCCTACGGTAGGGGTAGAAAACAAAGCCACACCTGCCTCTAAGTAAAATAAATAAATTTATGATATATATATATGATATTATAAAAATATATATATACATTTATATAAACACTTATAAATAATACAGTTCCTACCATCTCCATTAAACCTGCACATGTAAAACACAAGAGAAAATCTTCAGCTAGGGTTTGAGAGAAATTGGGGGAGAGGAGAAAATGGAAGAAAAAGAGGAAAACTGCATCTTTTGCCTCTTCATATTTTGGGCCCTAACCTTAATTTCGAATTCAGGGATAGGGTTTGCGAAATAAGGAGAGGTGAGTTGACTTTTGTTATATTTATTTAATGTTTATGCTTTTAATGGGAGAGTTTAAAACACATTTTTTGAGGGAATTTTATTAGACCCCAATATTATTAAATATTTCCTAAATTACATTTAGGTTAATCAAATTAAAGTATTTATAAATGTTTGTATTGTAAATTTGAACTATAACATGAGGTTATTTCAATTAATGATTTGTTTTAATAAAACATATTAGATTAATTGAATTATTAGCCTAATGTATTTTAAAGAGGACATTTAGAATGTGAAATATTATAAAATCTAATTAAGTTAATTGTATTAGTTAGTAACACTTTTAAGAAATTACAAGATGAATATTAGAACATATTAACTAATTGAATATAATTTACTACTTTATTAAAGTAGTAATTCTTTAAGATTAATTTATTAATAACATACTCAATATATTATTTGATTTGCAATTTTAATGAATATAAACCTTAATGAAATAAATTAACAGACCATAGAATTAACTTATTTATTAATTGATTATTTCCTAAATATTTAAGATAATAGAGTGCACAACAGATCCCTCTCCTTGGCTGGCAGAGTGCAGGTTTGTCAAAAGATTCTTTCATCTTACAATATATATTACTCCTCTTCTTGGATGTTTAATAATTATCAAATCTTAGAAATCCAAAAGGCCATTAGGAATTTTCTTTGGTCTGATGGTAAAGGAAATAAAAAAACTCCATGCGTTTAAACGGGACTGGTGTCATATTGACAAGCTCCTTGGGGGTTTGGGGCTAAAAGACCTTAAGACTCAAGGGATTTCCCTTGCTGACAAATGGATCTTTCACTCTCTAGATGGAGATGAACCATGGAAGGTTCTTATTAGGTGTAACATTTAAAGAGGATTCCCTCGGAAGGTGAAGTACTGGAAAAATCTTCCTCTCTATGACCTTATTGTTGGGGAATTCCCTATCATTGTCCAAGGATCTATAGATTTTAAAACTATTTGGAAAGCATGGGAGCATATTAAACTATTTATACCTAATAAGAACTTCTTTGAAAATAACCATCTTTATGGTGAAAGATCAATTTTGGTGGAATCTTCATCTCTCAAGTAAACATCTTTCCCTCTCCCAAGGCTGCTCTGCTAAACTTTTGAAGAACTTGGTCATCTCTCAACTTATCTTCCTTTATTAACAGGACATCCTTATTGGTTGGGAGGAACTCGGGAAAAAATTTAACATCCCTCTGTCTCAAAAAAAGACCTGCAATATGGTTCTCAAAGCTTGTAAGGATCTCCCCACTACTTGTCAAGTTGACTCTCTCAGGTTTCTAAATATTAAATGTCTTGATGGTACTATTGTGACTAAAATTAAATAAAAAAGTATATATATAAAATCATGGGCTATAATGATTCCATCATTAATCATGTTAATAAAATGTGGTATACTAAATTGGATACTAGTACTTGGAAGAAGTACTTTGACATACTTTGGAAAACTACTATTAATCCTAAAATCATATGCTTCAAATGGCTTATGTTACTTGACAGACTCCCTCTAAGGAAATACCCTTCTTTTACTGAATTTTGTAGCATTTGAAAACTCCCTGATACTACCAGACATATCTTATTTTATTGTATCTTTTCTAAAGAAATATGGCTTGTGTTTGTTATCACTTATCCTAAATATCTTAATATTTTTGAAATTATCATTGGGCACATCTATGGACTTAATAAGGACGCTAATCTATTTTGGAGAATTTTTTCTTCTAACATTCTTTGGAAGGTTTGGAAATGCAAAAATGAAGAGAGGTATCAAGACAATCCTAGAATCCTTACTGAGTCTTTTCAAAAACTCACATATTTTAAAATCTTTTTGTAGGTTTGTATCAACATGCTGGTTGAAAGAGAGAAACAAAAGAGATTCTTGTAAAGGGGTCACTCCACCATGTTTGTGTTTGAGATGAAAGATGGATATGAATGGAGAAGACACATGGACAAACTTGTTATCTTTGAGGAGACTGTGAAGAAAGTCCACCAGGAGATTAAAAAGAACAAGAACCCCACAGATGACCAAATCTACATGTTGGCCCAAATCCAAGGAAAGAGGAACATTTTATGGATGGAAGGCCCCTTGGGATGGACTCCTTGAGCTGAGTCCTATGATGACATTTTACACTAGTCTTGTATCTCCTTTTTTTCTATTTTTGTTGCTATTATGATATAGCATTTAAACTCCGACTCTCTTTGTTTGAGGCTCGACCTCTTTTTGTACATTTTGATGTAATTTTTTTATTTCCTTATAGTTAATACAAAAAAATATTTAAGATAACTACACACTATTGAAGTACAAGATAAATTCTATTATTAACCATGGTAATTTAAATATATATTGATTTAAAGCTAATGGGAAATAAAGTTTAATTAAAGTTTCCAATTAAGTATCGGATAGGGTTTTTATAAGTTTATCTATAACTTCTAATGGGTTTAGGTTAAATTGGTTAGGGTATTTATGTTATTAGATTAGATTTAATTATTTAATAAGACCTTATTATTTATATTTAATTATAATTTCACATCTAGACGGTTGTTGCCAAGGAACTAATATTGTAAGATAATAGGTGAAGTTGTGAAGATGATTAAACCAAATCAGCCATTATTAGAGCATTTATTTAACACATCTTCAAACTCTATTAAAGATTGAATAAACTATATATGACAACTTTATGAGTGCTAGTTTAAATGTCAAATTAAGACGTTATTCCTATAGGGGAAAAACTTAGTAAAACAAATTTAGATAACCCTTTTAAGGTGCATCTCCTTACTCATGACATGATTAGTTCAAAGAACCTATCTAGTGTTTTTAAACAATTTAAACCTAGGTGATTAATAAATGGGTTGAGGGATGTTGATGTGTGGTCATGATTCCCCTTAACTATAATGGAAACACTGCCACTAGTGTAACCTAACCCACTAACCTTGTAAACATTGTAACTGGTTAGAAAACTTAGAAAACAATACTACATTTATTTCTTTTCAAAAAAAATTGTTGTGTTTTTTGACGTAAAATTTTGGGCATTATAAAAATCCTTGGAAAAATTTGTTTATGCAAAGAGTGGGTTTCATGGGTCCAAAGTTGTATCAACACCCCCCACTTTTTAGTTTTGGTGAATGGCAGTCATCAAGGATTTTTTGAGCAAAACAAAGGGAATAGGCAAACTGATCCTATTTCAACCTTCCTTTTGATCATAATGGCAGAGGTTTTGGGTAGACTCATTTCCAGGAAGAGATGAAATGGACAATGGAAATGTATCAAGGTAGCTAAAGGTGTTGACCTCATTTCACACCTACAATTTTCCTATGACACTTTTTGTGTGAAGCCTCTAGCTGAGAATCTTGAGTTATGAAAGACACTCTTGACACATATGGTAGGGCTTCATGACTGTGTATAAATTGGAAAAAATCAGAGGTTTTTTTCTTCAATACTCCCAATTATAAGAAACAAGAAATCTATAGAATTCTTGTCATGAGAGTTGGCTCCCTTCCAAGTAAATATTTGGGCATTCCCCTCTTTGAATGTGGAAATAAGGTAGGGGTCTAGAAAGAGTTGATTGATAGTTTCTTACAAAGGATGGATGGGTGGAAGAGTAAGTGGTTAACTTCAATAGGGAGAATACTCACGCTTAAAACTATCATATCAACAATACCAATATATTATATGATGTGTTTAAGAATACCAAAGAAGGTCATTAAATCAATAAGGAAAAGAATGAGGAAGTTTTTTTGGAATGGAGAAAATGAGAAGGATAAAATACCATTGTTAACTTGGGATAAAAAATGTGAATCAAAAGATAAATGTGGGGCTAGTCTACGAGATTGGAAAATTATGAATGAGGTCGTAGGAGAAAAGTTGGTATGGATCATTTATGCTAATCTATAATAGCTATGAGTTAAAATAATAAAGGTCGAATATCTTGATTCACATGAAGATAATATATTTTTTACAATTCAAAACCCGCCTAGAGGGTCTGCAATTTAGAATTTCCTTATTTCTTGCAAGTCATTTATCACTAATCACCTTTCTTGGAAAATAGGTATTGGACTAAAAGATAAATTTTGGGATGGCTTACCTATTTTACAAGAAAATGAATATTTGTAGTAACTTAGGCTATTTTCATTCAAAGATAGGGTGACATGATCTGATATTATGCTAAAGTGAATCTCGGGCCATTCGATGCTAAGTGAGTTTAGAAGGAGGAATTTGTTAAAGGCTTAACAAATGAACAAGTTGAATTGATGAAGACAGTGTTGAAAAGAAGGAAAATTTATATTACCAATTGTATAGGGATGGTGAGAAATGCTAAGGTAGAGACCACTCACCAAAATCTTGTTATAACATTGTGGGAAATAGACAAACCCAACCTCTTTGTATCTAATCTTGATTAGAATAACCCAAGATGAAGGGATGAAAATGAAAAACTTAGATGCAAAGGGAGGAGGATAAGATCTATTTCTTCTATTAAGGAACTAATGGATTTGATTAATTGATTACTGAACAAGAACAAATCTGGAAAGTAGCTAAGGATTACTGTTACGATGATAGATCTGAAAGTAAATGCAAGATTGGAGAAAAATTTGTACACCTTGAAATGAATTAGGAAGGTTATGAGATTTGAAACTGTAATCTCCAGCCACTGAGAGGTCACAGACTAAAACCATTCTAGATCTGGGACCTTGGCACCTATCACTCTAGATTGTGAAATTTTGAGCCTCTAAGGAATAAGTCAACTTTTCAAGTACAAGTAGAGATTCAATTGCACCCCTCTATTAGTGATCATGTACTTTCTAATTCCAATCTCAGAGATTACCCCAAAAATGTTTGAATCCAACTCTATAGATCCTGAAACACGTTCCTGTACACATAAAATGGGAAATTGTTTGTGGAAAGGGGCTTGCCTTGGTCAAGCCCCAATTTAGGCATTAACCTTGAAATTGATAAGTAAAATGAAAATATGAAAAGGAAATAAAGGTAATTTTTTTAGTCACCTTGTGTAAAACCCTCATGAATGGATATAGAAATCACACAAATTCATGAAGCTTATTGCATTTAAACTTATAATGGAGATATAGGAAGATCAAGGATTTCCTCACCAATGAATGAGATCCCTAATCATCATCTGTAGATCATGAATGTAGTTATTCCACCAAAATAAGGAACCTCCTTGTTCCACTTGAGGAGCTCTCTACTTCACCATCATGGCAGATAAATATTGCATCAAAGGAAGGAGATTGACTTGCTTGAATGGATATAGGAAGAAGACTCGGAGACCTTGGATGGATGCCTTTCCTTCACCACTTGAATGCTTAAATGCTTATGCTTGAATAATCTTGGAAAAATTGCTTGTATATATTGTATGTACATATGTTTCAAAATGAGTGGATAGAGCATCCATTCATACTTATTTTGAGATTCAAAATGCGGTCAGGTTGACCCAGAAAAATAAATGAAAAAGACATAGGAGAAGGGTCTCAACATCGGGCTTTGAACCCAAAAAAGAAGATGCACAGGGGGGTGAATTCAAATTTCAACCTCACTCTTTGGGGTGAAGTCTAATTTTGACCTTACCCCTAGGTAAAATTGTCTTGGGTAGGGTGAAGACCCATCGGGGAATGTGGAAAAGAAGTCAAGAAAAGGGGAAAAGTAGGAATAACCAATAGTCAGATCTCAAAATTGCCAAAAATAGGGTTAATAGGTCCTAAAAGACATCCAATTATGGGTTCTATCCTCTTAGGACAATACATATATCCACTACTTTAGCGGGAGCATCACACAAACTCATGCTCACAATAAAGTATATCTGATGCAAAGGCATGATCTCATCAAGACTAAGGAATAAGATAACAACAAGACCCCAAGTGACTTAAGTTTTTACCTAATCCAAAACTACTGTGTGTGTGTGTGTGTGTGTGTGTGAGAGAGAGAGAGAGAGAGAGGCTATGGGCTAGCTCTGTAGTGCTAGGTGTTCCATGGAAAATAGAAGAAGGAAAATTGAAATTTAATTCCACCTTCACAATGCATGCACACAAAGCAGTTTAAAGAGAGATAAGGAATGTGGAAAAGCATTGTCTACCATATGGATCAAGAAAAGGTGATCAAGAATATGTGGAAAATAATTATCTTCCACATAAATCAAAAGGAAAAGGAGACCAGGCATGTGGAAAATCATTGTCTTCCACATGGATCAAAAGGAAAGATCAGGCATGAGGAAAAGCATTGTCTTCCACATGGATCTAAAATAAATATCAAGCATGTGGAAAATCATTGCCTTCAACATAGATAAAAAGGAAAGATCGGGAATGTGGAAAAGCATTGTCTTCCACATGGATAAAAGGAAAATCTCACATCAAACCATAGTGATTGTGTGCAAAGTGAGCAGAGTGATGCCCCCATGTTAAAGCAATTACAAGCACCTTAATGGGAGAAATAGCTTTAACAAAGCGTACATGCATCCATTAAAGATGTTTCCACTATGAAATACCCCTAAGTAGCAAAAAATCGTGGGCAATAAACACATGACAAATAAGGAGCACAGAAGGAATCTACTAACTCTGGGGTCAGTAGGTCATATGATAACTCATGTATATCAGAATTATGTCAAAATGAACTTTCATCATCCCTTAAAGTTAGGAGAACTAAAAGAACAATGGAAGAATGGAATGTAAGAGTCACAAAGAAGAGTATTTTCAGGTGGCATTGCAGAGACCCAAAAAGAGAAAGGTTGCTACTGCTTTGCATTGTCATGAGGTAGACAACACAAAGGTACATTGACAAAAAAATGCAAATGCACAACATAACATGAAATGACATATAGAAGAAGAGATAAAAATAGAGGAATGTTTACAACATTGTGATTCTTAAATAAATCTAAACAAAATAGAGAAAAAGAAGCACAACATTGGGGAAGCACAACACTACAAACATGAAAACACATAAAAGGAATCCACTATGCAAGAGGAGCTAGTCAAGTGTATTGTCTTCCAACCCCCCCCCCCCGTCGCAACTTGCTCTGTAATGTTTTTGAAAGGTGGTCAACTTGAAAGGGGAGAAACATCAAGTGAGATAGATGGAACAATGGCCAGTTCCAGACAAGGACCATGCTATAAAGATAGGTCATTGTGTTTGTCACCAACATTGATGGATAATTGCCGTGAAAACATGTTAGGCATAGAAATTTCACCATCAAGATTATCTTATTCATCTAAATTAATAAGATCTAAGATACAAATTGAATTATCATGTTTGCACATTTTTCTCTTTTTTTCAAATCTACTTCATCCTTGGGCTCAACCATGGGTTAAGAAGGATGAGTGAAGGAATCAGAGGATGTATTAGGAAAATAATTGTTTTGAGAGGCATGCTAAGAGTCTTTAGTACAATTTTTATGATGGTGGTCATGAGAATTATTGTTAGGAAAATTTCTGCTTGAAATAGGTTAAGGTTCGAGATCAATGACCATAGGGACCCTTTCTTCTTTAGGAGGAAAACTGGAGGATCCACACTAGCTTGTGGTATAGGATCTATGCAAGAAAGAAGAGGTATAGAAGGTACAAGAAGAAATCCAAGAAAAGAGGATGGAAGAACCTTAGGCTTGATAATCTCACAAATATTTTGGATTTATAGTTTTGATATGAATGGAAAATGTTATCAAGACAAGGTTGAGTTGGTTGAGGTATGGAAGGCCAAAATAAATACAGGTCAAGAGAATCTATTGAGACTAAAGGTTTGTAAAGGTTATGGTTAACATTATTTCTCCATTATGAGGGAATTTATGGCTTTTATGGATAGGAGATATAATGACTCTCATGGATGTAAGCCAGGAAAGGCCAAGTTTCACTTGAAACTGATATGAGGTTGGGGTAACAATAAAGGTAACATCTAAAGATTTACTACCAAATTCAACAGGAAATTACATGGAACCATGAGAAGGATAAAGGAAACCATTACATGTTTGAATCATCATGGGGGAGTCATCATTCTATAATCATATACTAAAAATATTTTCTTCAGTTATCACATTCACGATGCAATTGGGACCAATGAGGACACTGCGGGAAGGAATACCATTGATCTTTGTGACTATGTATAAAGGACCATTAGGAGATTTAATTGTTTCATCAGGATCAAAGTTAATGTAAGGATCAAAGTGTGGCTTGGGTTGGAATTGTTCAACAATAATGATAACATGCCTAGGATGATCAGTTTCCATATGATACTCAATGATTTGAGAAGATGATGAAGGTTTGGTTGACTCAATAATGTTGGTCGTATGAGACGGCAAAGGATTAGTATACATTTGAAAATTTTGGTTGGGAGGTGTTACAGATTTTTTTTCTTGATCATTGACACCTTCAACCAATATAACATTGGAATCATTAAGGTTTTGTATCTCAGATTTCAGATGGAAATATTTTTCAGTATCATGTCCATGATGATGATGGTATTGACAAAAGGGTTTTTGGTCAAAGTAATTTGGAAAAAGGTTTGGAATTATCAATTGGTTTGATAGGAGGAAGTGTTAACATTTTAGGATAAATCAACTTCAACATCACATTATGAAAAGACTCAAAAATTTGTGTAAAATTATGAGATGGTTTGAAATAAGATGAAAAAGGAGCCACATAGTTGGATGTTTCTCCCCACCTATTCGTCAACATTGTTGGATGTGTTTCTTTTTATGAAGTTCTTTTGTTTCTGAAATTGTTGGAGGTGGCATCTATGTTATCAACATGATCCATTGGAGTGTCACTCACAAATTGAATAACTTGAATTTGATAATTATGAAGCACTAAACAAAGTTGAGTAAAGGAAGAGAATTCAGAAAGTGAAATCTTATCTCTAATTTATTTTTATAAATTATAAATAAAAAATGTGTTGAATATCTTTATCAGGTATAAGATAAGAAATATGAGCATGTAAATTCTTAAATATACAATTAAAATCAGTCACTATTTCTTTAACACCTTGTTTACAATGCATTAAATTGGTTAAAGAGACTTGAGGACCAATGTTGTTTTTAAATTGTCAGATAAAAGCATTAGAAATCTTGTGAAAAGAATCAATGGAATAAGGGGTTAGTGAAAAAATCCATTGTAAGACCTTATCTTGAAAGGTTCTAGTCAACAACTTTGTCATAAACCTTTGATTGTGAGAGAAATCACTACATAATGTTTGAAATATTTTTCCATGAGTCAAAGGATCACCCTTTCCATTATAAGTCTCAAGATGAGGAATTTCCATATAGTGTGGGATAATGGCATGTATGATGTCTAAAGATAAAGGACTATAAGTGTCACATGTAAGTATGTTGAATTTGGATTGCATCAAAGAAGAAAGTTATTATTGCAAAGAAGACACAGTTTGAGCTAGATTTTTTATGGTTGGATCATTAGAATGAATGGTAGGAAGAGATGTGATGGAAGTGTTTGGGACATTGTTGGACATAGTGGGAATGATGGAATATGAAAAGGGAACACTATGGTAACTGGGTATGGTTGTAGGAAATGAACCACTAGGAATAATTGAAGAAAAATGAGGAGCACTAGGGTTAGGAAGGCTCACATGAATAGGATTGGAAGGTTCAAAGGAAGTTGTGATGATAGGTGGATCATAAGTAGAAATGGAGAGAATTGAAGTGGGAATAGGATTGGAGATTTAAACACTAGGAGGATGTTGAGTGCATCCTATATCTTGAATAGCTTCTTGAATGTTCTTAACATTGTTATGAATAATTTGGGATAATGAGCAAAGGAAATCAATACCATGTTCATCATTGTGAACGTATTTGTTTAAACCACCAATCAAGGCTAAAGCTTTAGGATTAGAATGTTGTTGACTTAACTAATATTAAAATTTATCCATGTCCATGGAGATATTTTGTATTTTATTGATAGAAAATCTTAAGGCTTCCTCTTCATCATTAGAAAAGTGGGATGAATTTTTCTCAACAGGCGGGGGAAGTTCATGGTTATGCATGTTGGTCTCACCAAGAATCAGAAAGAAAGAAGGATCGGGATGAAAGGAACCCATATGTCTATGGATTCTCATAATTGGAATACTTCATAAGGACTCAAAGTCATGATGATCATGCAATAAATGAATGAAAGGGAAATGGAAAAGATGTTTTATTAAAACGAGGAGATCTAATGTTATGTAAAACACAATAGTAATGTAGATCTAACCCAATTTTAAGATTAAAGTAATTAATGTGTTTTTTGATTAAGGAGATATCCAAATGCATAATTAATTCACACAAAGGGGGAATTCAAAAATCACATCAAAAGAAGTTATCATGTGTTGGGTTCACCAAAATGTATAGGGGAAAATGGTGAACAATGCTAAGGTAGAGATCACTCGCCAAAATCTTGCTATAAAATTATGGGAAATAGACAAACCTATCCTCTTTGTATCTAAGCTTGATTAGAATAACCCAAGATCAAGGGATACAAATGCAAAACCTAGATGCAAAGGGAGGAGGATAAGATCTATTTCCACTATTAAGGAATTAATGGATTTGACTAATTGATTAATGAACAAGTATAGATCTGAAAAGTAACTAAGGATTACTGTTACAATGATAGATCTAAAAGTAAATGAATTAAGAAGGTTATGAGACTTGAAAATTCAAGTTCTAACCACCGAGAGGTCACTTATTGAAATTGTTCTAGATCTAGGACCCTCGCACCTGTAACTCTCAACTGTGAAATTTTGATCCTCTAAGGAATAATTTGAATTTTCAAGTACAAGTTGAGATTTGACTACACCCCTCTGTTAGTGACCGTGTACTTTCTAATTTTGATCTCTAATATTACCTCAAAAATGTCTAAATCTAACTCTGCAGATCCTGAAACCTATTTTTACACACAGAAAATGGGAAATTTTTTGTGGAAAGGGGCTTCCCTTGGTCAAGCCTTGGTTTAGGAATTAACCTTGAAATTGATAAATAAAATGTAGATCAAAAAAGGAAAGAAAGGTAAATGTTTGATTCACCTTGTGTAAAACCCTCATGACTGGATGTGGAAATCACACAAATTCATGAAGATGCTTGCATTTGAACTTGGAATAGAGATGCAGGAAGATCAAGGATGTCCTCACCAATGAATGAGATCCATAATCAACATCTCGATATCATGAATGTAGTTATGCCACTTGAAGAAGGAACCTCCTTATGCCACTTGAGAATATCTCTACTTTTCCATCATGGGAGAAAAATATTGCACCAAAGGAAGGAGATTTATTTTCTTGAATGGATATAGGAAGAAGACATGGAGACCTTGGATGGATGTCTTTCCTTCACCACTTTAATGATTCAATGCTTATGCTTGCATAATCTTGGCATAATTGATTTTATATATTGTATGTCCATATGTTGCAAAATGAGGGGATAGAGCATCCTTTTATAATCATTTTGAGATTCAAAATGTGGGTAGGCTGACCCAAAAAAAGAAATAAAAATACATAGGAGAAGGTTCCATACATCGGGTGCCAAACCCAAAAAAGGCAGACCCATAGGGGGTGAAGTCAAAGTTTAACATCAATCCTAGTTGTGAAGTCAAATTTTGACCTTACCTCTAGGTAAAAGTGTCTTGGGCAAGGTGAAGACCCATTAGGGAATGTGGAAAAGAAGCCATGAAAAGGGGAAAAGTGGGCATAATCGACAGTGAGATCTCAAAATCACAAAAAATGGGGTCAATGGGTCCTAAAAGACATCCAATTATGGGTGCTAACTTTGTAAGACTATACACCAATATGGAGGACATAGTGGTTTGGTGTAGGTCTTTATCCAGAATTTATTCGGTGAATGTTTGTTATCAATTTCTAGATAGACAAGATGATGACATTTTTTGGGCAAAAAATGTTTTGTTGGCATAAAGAATGCCTACCCAAAGAAATCACATTTTCTTGGCTTACGGTGAGGGAAAGAATATTAATAACGGAAAGAAGGAAGAGACTTGGTTTTTCTGGCCCCACTAAATGTGTATTGTGTGATTCAGATAAGGATTCTATTGATCATTTACTTGTGCAATAGAATTTTGTTGGAGCATATTGCGAGAACTTCAAGGGAAAATTGGGTAGACAGGGTACTCTTCATAACACAATAAAGGAATTCTTTGAAGGATGACCCCCAATGTACAAGAAATCAACACTCTCAAGTATATGGATATTTCATCCATCTATAGTAGTGTGGGAGTTATGAAAGGAGAAAAATAGGTGAATTTTCTTGGATAAAAGTAAACCATTAAAGAGGATGGAAGGAGGGATTGACCACATGATTGAGGAAGTTGTAGAAACTTAGGCATCCCAAAAATAGAGTCTCCAGATACCCTACACAATGGTAGATAACAAAATCTATGATGAATGGCCAAGTATTAGGATTAGATCAAGAATGGGATCACTGGTGATTAACGATAAGCAAGTTGGTAATGATGAGGTGTGTTGGATTAAACCTAATGAGGGATGGTTTAAAGTAAAATTTGATGGAGCTTCCAAGGGAAACCCATGACCTTCAATGAAAAGGGTTATTATACATGACTGGAATGGTAACAAAGTTGCAATAGAAGAAAAAAAACTTTATGTAGGAACAAATAATGTAGCTGAGGATAGGGAAGCTTTGATGGTGGTTGGCATGGCCTAAACTATGGGAATTCAAAAAATTAATTTGGAAGGTGGCTCACTGATCATTACTCAAGAAATAAAATAGATGATTGAAAAGGCATGGCGTTTATAGAATTATAGCTGGGAAATTAATAAGGAGTTAGAACACTTTGAGAATTTTCAAGTAAGCCATATTCATATAGCGGATAATAAAGAAGAACATGTTTTATCAAAATGGGTAGTTGGTTTTAATAAAATAGGAGGCTATAGGTTTGAATATTTAAGACATATGAGTTAAATTATTCAGGATTATGGATTAAGAGGCTTAGAGGATAAAAAATTAATATTTAATGTTTGTAAATGATGTAATCAATAAGAATGGGGAAAGTTTATAATATTAACACATATGTCTGATTATTCTTTATATAAAGGAAAATATTTAGGATTTGTAGAATCAGGAATAATGTGATGGATTTTAAATTCCTTTGGAAGATAGAGTAATCATTATGTGGACTAAGGGAGATAGAAAATCTAATGAATGGATGCACAAAGGATACACACCCTACCTCATCATTAATTCAAAGGGTTAGAAGTGACATCATTAATAGTAGGTTCATTTATGATGATTTGGTGGCTATGGGAATGATTTTATGGAATGGTTGGCATGGGAAAATTGTGTTTAAAAAGGCTTAAAACTATAGAGGTGTCATGGTTGTGAATAGTGGTTTTAGAAGCAGAGCCAAAGGTGAGAGAATTTTGTGAAAGATGGAGGCAATTTTCACATTCAAGACCAAGAAGTGGTAGAAGGGATTCTATGGCCCTATAAAGTATCACAATCTCAAGCTATTATTGAAATGTCTTTGTAATGATGTCACATAATTATTCTTGGAGATGCTCAACATGCTACTTATGGAAGAAAAGCATGGGTGGAGGGTGAATGTTGACATTCCTTCATCGGCTTTTTCTTGGGGATTAGAGCTGTGGGAAGATGTGGAAATAATTAAATGGGTCTTGCATTCTTTGTTTGAGGAGGCTCTATTAAAGGGGTTGGAATATTCCCTAGAATGAGCTATTCTAGGAGTAGGTTTTGATTATAGAGAAGGATCTGAGGACTTTGAACAGGAAGAAGAATTGGGACTAGTCTCTTTTGTGAGGTGGACCAAGAGAATTGACAGAGATTCCTATAAAATGGAGATCCTAGTGGCATGGGAAAGACTAAAATTGGCTTTGAGGAGGAAAAAAATTGAGGCAAAGTTGGCTGGAGTGGAGTTCCCATAGAATATTCCATGGAGACGATGCACTCACAAAGGCAGGAGAGCTCACAGGGATATGCCAACCAGATAGGCAGTGATCTAAGTGATAGCGGCAATTCTTCATTTTTGTTTTTGGAAGGAACTCATTTTGCACTCTATTCTTAAAATATGAATGCATATTCCAGGATTTTTTTTGGTGATATTCCCAATTAATAAATGCACATAGATGCTGATTGATGGAAACAAGGAATCTTTTTTCTATACTTATTTTTTTTTTAAATACTCATATGTAAATTGTACAGGATGGATGTATTGGGTGTGATAGGTAGCTAGTTGGTGGTGTGCCTGTAGGTTCTAAACATATGTAAATAGGAATAGAAATCTTGTAGAATAATGCATATATAAATAATTTTATTGCTTCAAGAAGTTATCTACAACTGATATAATTAATGTAATCTTTATTAAAAAAATTTAATACAATAAACCTATTACTGAGAAAAAAAAATCAGCAAGGGTAGATAAACCTTAACAACTCAGCTATCCTTCTAGGGTTTGACAATTTGAAACCTAGACCTTGGCCTACAATACTAGGCTAGAAACCCTAGATGTGGGGCTTACCTAGAGATTCCAATAGGCTCACATAGTAGTTTGATCTCCTTTCAAATGTTACACCCTCTACCTAATGATAATCCCCATCCCCTCTCAGAGGTCGAAAGACACCTACATCCACTAGGCCACAAGAGTTTAGTCAATCAATATCTTATAATTATTTGAGTGTATACATGAATATGCATTAAATCATAAATGGAATATTTTTATTAAATAAATATATGTAACTCCTGAGCTACTATTCATCTTTCAAATGTTAGAATCATCATTTTTCAAATTAATGTAAACATAACATTATTGAACCATTGTTCACCCAGTCAGAGAAAAATGCACATACCAAAAGAAGGATGTAACATATCCTCCCTCTTGTGAATCATTTTCCTCAATAATTTAAGTATCATCACCATGAAAAAGTGGAAAAAGTGTTTAAATTATTAAACACTAGTCTTCAATTGTTATAAACATTAAATAGTTAAGGGAATCTATGGTGGATTTCATAATAATCCTCCTAGGTAGCATTGTTTATTTTGTATTGGTTCCACAGAACCTTAAACTTCTTGATGTCCTTGTATGTAAGGGGAGCTTATGTACTCTGATCACTTTCACAGGCTCAATTGTGACCACCCCTAGTTCCTATACCTACAAATAGTTCCATTCAATTATATTCTCAAAATATGATATATTTCTTAAGGTATGATACATAAAAATAATCACACTACTAGGAAAGAGATGGTAGTAGATAAATTTTGTATGCAACTAGATTGGAAACTTCTAGGTGCTCAAATGATCCAACATATCTTGGTGAAATTTTAGAATATTTCACAAACTTATTATCACTCTTTTGTGTTTGACTCTTAGGAGTACCTTCTCTTTTACTATAAAGTGCCTTGGTGTTCTTTTTGCATTAGCATAGATTGTCTAGCAATCATTAGATTCAATTAACCTTTTTCTAATTTTTTTAACCTATTCTTCAATTTCTAAGAGCATTTTGAGATAGAGGGTTATTTTATCCTCCACCTTACCCTAGCTAATAGGATTTCTACACATCGTTCTATATGGTGCCTCAAATGGTGCAATCTTAATGATTGACTGATAGGAGTTGTTGTAAGAAAAGTCAATTAAGGGTATATAATCCTCCCACTTGTATTTTTTTTTCCATGAAATACATTCTCAAAAGGTCTTCTAGAACCTAATTGGCTCTTTTTGTCTAACCATCTATTTTTGGTTGATATATAGAACTAATGTATATTTGAGTCCCTAGGGCTTTGCATAGGTTTTTCTAAAACCTAGATGTGATTCTAGCATCCCTAGGAGATATGACCTTCTCAATTATCCTATGTAATCAAAATACCTCTTCTACAAACTTGCAAGAAATGATGTGTGTTCCATATGTTAGATTACTTTGTATAAGGTGAGCTATCTTTGTGAGTTTATGAAGCACCACCAATATTGCATTGTATTTTTTTTGGAAATATGTAGTCCTTAAAAAAAATCCATAATAATTATCCACCATTTTCATTACAAAACTATATTAGATTGTAATATATTTGTTGGGTGTTGGTGTTCTGACGTCACCATTTGGCATTCAAAATAACTAGTTGAAATCTTCTAGCATCCTTTTTGACTCATCTAGGTTTCTATCTATTACCTTTGTATCCTTATTTTTCCTCTTTTTGTATTCATATTGTATGGTAGAAAATGGTGAGCAATGCTAAGATGTAGATCACTCACCAAGATCCAAGTTACATTAGGAATACAAACCCAACCCTTAAGTGAAAATCTGATTAGCACAACCAAGGGAATACAGATGCTAATACAAGATCTAAAAAAAAGGGGGATTCAATAATCCTTTAAAGGGTAAATATGTGATGATGAATAAAGATATAGAAAAATATGATCTATTAAAATAAATGCAAGAAAATAGAAAGGATGAATGCACATTGAATCAAAAAGAGAAAATGTGAACTTCAGTTCTGAATTTGACTGTTGCTAGAATGTCAGATCCTGCTGCAACTCCAAAGTTGGAAATATGAGACCTGTATCTATCTTCTCTAAAATTTTCAGCCAAAATGTCATGCCCAAAAGTTGGGCAAAAACACACGAATTTTTTTTTTTTAAATAACGCACGAAAAATAGGATACCCAAACAAACATAAGGGTAACATGTGCACGCAAAATGGTGCAAGGGTAAAAGATAACTAGAATAGGTCACAAGGATAGGAATAGCTTTCACAGCTATCCTAAGCGATGACTAAAGTTCAAACTGGAACTGCACGCAAATCGAGGTACTTGACCGAAAGTTAACTAGAGTTGACCAAAAGTCAACTATACTTGGAAATAAGGGAATGGTACAAGCTAGGGTTCACGAGACCCTATGGAAGACTCGCGTACGCAAATCGAGATAGTTTGACTAAAAGTCAACTAGAGTTGACCAAAAGTCAACCATGCCTAGAAATATGTGAGGGAGGGATACAAGGGTCTACTAAGTGCTAAGAAAGTCAAAGATGCGCAAAACGAGATAGTTGGCCAAAAAAATCAACCCATGTTGATCGAAAAGTCAACTGTCTCCAAAAGGCATGAAATTGAAATCTAAGATTTCAGAGACTGCGAGGAACATCTAGTTCAAACCTCGAGACCAACGGACAAGGTTTGACCATGGTTGACATTAAAGTCAACTATTCACAAGCCTGGTCAAAGGTGACGAAAAAGGCTAGAAACTAACAAAGAAAGAATAGATAAAAACAATTTAAACGTAAATAGGCTTAATACCTATACTTTTAAACATTTAAACTTTAATATACATGATGGAATTAAAAACCCTTAAAAGGGCACTAATTAAACATTTCAAAAAAAAAACAAAAAAAAAACTATACTTTAATTAATAACTGAATTATACTTCCTTAAATAATTGCAAGCCTTGCGTGCATCTAAAAAGAACTAATGAATAATTAACTAATTTAAAATCTAACTCGGAAACTTCACTTAAAATCTATCTAAAATAATCCATAAATGACAATTTTAATAAGAAAACTATTTGATAATCTAAAAGCATACCCTTTTTTTGTTATAACTATAATGCTTATTCAAAATAAAATCTTAAACTTAAATTATATCTATCTAAAATCAAATCACATTCTATAAGGAAAATCTGATATGTTATTTAAAATGGAATTTAAATTAAACGCCAACCTAATAAAAAGAGGAGAAAAAAATGAATTTAATAATTAAAAAAAAGAACTAAAATTAAACCCTAAGGAAAGGGTGGCGAGATCATCGCAGAGGGCGGCGGAGTATCTACGGAGGCCGGGCGGAGCGGCGCAGTGGTGGCCGCAGGCGGCGGCACCACCGCTCGCCGTCGGCCTACCACGCGCAGGCAAGGTAAGGGAGGGGCGGCCGTCGCTGGCTGGCGGAGACCCCCACTGTGGGTGGCCCGCGAGCCGCGCGGCCCCCTAAAGGCAGACGGGTTTTGGGGGAGGGGTTTCGACCCTCCCCAAAACTAAAAAAATAACATAAGTTACATACACAAAAAAAAATTTGACAGCTGCGGCATTTCAATACGCGATAATGCATATGGATAAGAAATAAGTTTACAGTATTAACTTTAAATCACATACAATATATAATATATATATGCATTTGATATATATATATATATATAGAAAGGAGATAAAAAGAAATATTTAATTTACTGGTGAATTTGACTGTATAAGTCAAAACAGGGACTATTAGGGAACATTTTTTTTTCAAATTTTATTTTCCCATAATAATCTATATTTTAATCTCCACATCTTGGTGGAAGAAAAGTTTCAATCTCAAA
>MU226743.1:435470-450827 GCA_018584345.1 Thuja plicata | reverse complement strand
GGAAGGTGAGGTGAGGCACAGCCCCCCCTGCCCATGGCGGTCGTGGTCACCACGGCTCCGCCGCAGCATCGACATAGCTGCTATCTGTGACGAACTGT
Organism: Thuja plicata; assembly: GCA_018584345.1. Classification (NCBI taxonomy): domain Eukaryota; kingdom Viridiplantae; phylum Streptophyta; class Pinopsida; order Cupressales; family Cupressaceae; genus Thuja; species Thuja plicata. The sequence goes on along the minus strand of MU226743.1, from coordinate 450,729 downwards.
GGGGGTAGCGCTTGCCATGGCAGTGGTGTCATGCCACACCCCCGCCCCACCCCATTTAAATAACATAAAATAAATACATAAGATAAGGACCATATTGACCTGCGACCTGTGACTTCGCAGGGGAGGGTAATAAAATAAAATAAAATCTTCACATTTTCTTCATCTTAAATTATATATATATATATATATATATATATATATATATATATATATATATATATATATACACACGCTGGTATGATCTCTCCTCTCATATCCACCATTTCTTCATACCTGCAATAAAAAAAAGCTAGAGGAGAATGCAAAAAAAATGTACCCCTTAGGGTTGTAGGCAAGATAGAAGAGAGAAAGAGAAGAGGAAGAGAGGAAAAGCTCCTCTTTTGCATCCTCACATTTTGAGCCCTAAACCTAAATTTGAAATTAGGGTTAGGGATTTCAAAATGGGAGTTGACTTTTAGTTTATTTTTAAAAAAAATTAATAATCATGTGTTATTTTTGTTGGAAGTTCAAATTTTCTTTTGGGAGGGGGAAATGATTTTAATTCCCCATTATCAGTTAAAATTTTCCCATTACTTTTAAACTTAATTAAATTAAGTTTAATGATTAATGATTTGAAAATATAGTTAGAACAATATTAAGTTGATACTATAATTTATAAGTTCTTTTATAAGAATATGGTATCTTTAATCTAGTTTAACTATCTTAATGTTTTAACTATGTAACTATAGAATATTGGAAATATCATTAATCCCAATTAAGTTAAACTATATTAGATTGAAACATTTAATAGAATTTACAAGATAAATTTTATTATTAACCGTGGTAATATTTTGATTAATATTTAATGCAAAATAAAGTTTAATTAAAGTTTTAAGTTAAGTATTTAGGGTTTGTTGGCCTAAATTATAAAGATATATGAAATCATTAGTGAATGTTAATATGTTTTGAAATAAATTTTTTTGGGCGTAGCTTAGATTATTTAAATTAACCAATTAGTTAAATATTAATCTTATAGAAATTTTTAAGTGAGTATTTTATAAATTATATTAAGGATGTAAATTAGCAATTTATTTTTCATTTAGGCGTTATGTTAAATGGTTATGGGGGGAGAATTCTAAAGTGAAATTTTAATTAAGATAAATTAAAAAATCTAGATAATAATAGTTATGTATTGTTGAAAGCTCCCAACTTGATAATGTTATTTTTATGTGGCCAGTATAATGGCCATTATAAAAATAATGTTATAGTTTAACCTTTATTAATATATTTTCTTTAAATAAGATATAGATGGTTCATCATGACTCAAATTAAATTATGCATCCTTGGAATTTGATTTTGGAATATAGTAAATATACTATTGTGAACATTGTAGTAAGATACTATTATAGATTCATGACCATGTAAATATTAGAATTGTTAAAGTATTAAATTAATCTTTTAAAGCAATTATAGGGAATATTTCCCACGTCTTCAAAATCTATTAAGGAATGAATAAATTTTATTATGTCAGCCTAGACATTTAGCCTATGGGGGTAATCTTAGTAAAACGAATTTGGATAACCCTTTTATGGTTTATCTCCTCCCTCGTGATACCATTAGAACAAGTACCAAACTTGTGTCTTTGAACAACTTAAAAACCTAGGACATTAACTTAGGGTTGAGAGATGTTGATGTGCGGTCATGATTTCCCCTTAACCCTATATGTGGATTCTATTACTGTTATAATCTAACACATCAACCTTGCATACATTGTCTTAGTTTAGTAAACTTGGTAAACCTTTCAACTATATTCTTTAAGACAATAATTTTATTCAAAAAAAAAAAGTTGTTTCATTTTTGGACGTAATATTATGGGCATGACAACTAAAAATATTTTGATTGTTGAGATATTTGTTGATGATATTATTTTTGGAGGCAATGACACATTATGCAGATATTTTACTAAATAAATGAGAAAGGAATTTTAAATGTCCATGATTGGAGAGATTAATTTCTTTTTTGGACTACAGATTCAACAAGTAAAGGATGGGATCTACATTTCAAAATCAAAGTACATCAAAGAGTTCCTAAAGAATTTTGGGATGGAAGACTCAAGACCGGTTGGAATACCAATGATCACTAGTTGCAAGTTATCAAAGGAAGGTGAGTCATAGGAATTCAATGAGACACTCTACCAATCAATAATTTTTAAGCTACAATATGTTGTTCATATCAGACCAAATATAGTTCATGTAGTTGGCATTGTTGCTATATTTTCTACCAATCCAAAGGATTCACATTTGTTTACAGTGAAAAGGATATTTAGATATCTGAAAGGAGCTGGGGACTTTGGTCTATTGTACAAGAATGAAGGAGCTTTTGAGTTAACATTGTACACCGATATTGATTGGGAAAGAAATATTAATGATACAAAGACTAAAAGTGGAGGCACTTTATTTTTAGGAGAAAGACTAGTTACATGGCTGAGTAAGAAGAAAAATTGTATATCACAGTCTACTGTTGAGGTTGAATATGTTGCAACAGCTATGAATTGTGTAAATATTGTATGGATAAAAAAACTACTAGAAGGTATGCAAGAGGATATTACCGATCCATTTATTATCTTTTGTGATAACACAAGTGCTATAACTCATCAAAGAATCTAGTAATGCATTATACCAAGCACATATCTATCAAGTACCATTACTTGAGAGAAAGTTAAAAACAAGAAAGTGATGTTTGAGTATGTGAGTTCAAAAGAACAATTAGTAGATATATTCACTAAACCACTATCAAAGGATGCTTTTGAGTATCTCTGATGTTAGTTAGGGGTCCTGCACCTATCCAACATTCATTACAGAGAGATCCATGCTACATCAATTCTAGGACTTAATATAATATCTATTTTATGAGTTGATGCTAGTATTCACACTTAAGGTGTTGCGTGAAGTTGTGTGAAGTAATTTTGTATACAAAGAGTTATCACTACGTGCAAGGTATGATTCACTACCTAAACAAGTCTTCAAGAGTATGAACCTTTGAAATTGTTTTCAAAGAGGGAGAATGAATAATTGATGAATATAAATATTAAGGGAGAATGACTGATTAAAAGAATAGAAAGGGGAACTATATGCATAAAGATGTTGAGAGAGAATGAACACACAAGGAGACCAAGATCAAATAGCTTAGAGGGAGTCAAGAGAGATCAGAGATGTAAAAGGAGATGAACAATGTAACCATCATCAATTGACAGTGTTGTCACCAATGCCAAAGAGGGAGATTTTTACTCAACTGATGGAGATGATGATGAAGACCGAGATCAAAGGTATACATGATTGTAGAAAGAATTAGATCAGTTGTTATTTTTTCATTAGTTTCAAGCAATTTATTTATGGTTCATATTGAATTTCCATATCTTTCAGAGTTGATTTAATTAGGCCATAGATAAAGATTAGATAATGATAAGATCATCTTGAGATAATTGATTTCTACTTTATCAAGTTGGTAAAGCAGATTAAGAAAGTTAGTAAGACTAAATAGTTATGTTAGTGAGTAGAAAAATTATGTTGGTACAAGGTTATAAATTTGGTCAGGACATCAATACATTGAAGCATCGAGCAGTGTATGTTAGTCACCAAACCAAGAGTTAGTCACCGAACAGAACAGATGTGAGAAAAAAGGATAAGAAAGAATTTAATGCAATGCTACAATGATATGGAGGATTCCAAGAATGAAAAGGAAGTTGGTTACAAGATCTATGCATGAGAAAATTGAAGCAAGAAATCTATGGTATAGAGTAAGCGATAAAAGTAAAAATTTTATTTCCAATAAAATTGCAAGTTCTAAGGTGATGCCAAAGTGGGTAACCGAGTTTCAAGTTCACTGAATTAGTTTAGAAAATTTAATCTAACTACTAAGCGTGATAGAAGGAAAATCTAATCAAGAAAATTAAGAGGCAAAAACAAAGTCTATTTAAAGGATGAATTCAAAGAACAAATGACTGGCAAGTTGAAGTGCTATCGAGTGATGTAGTGAAGAGAAAAGAAGAGATAAATCTGAGTCTAAGTGAAGTGATTAATGAAGTGTTGATGCCAGTAGTCAGAGAGATCATAAAGGGATCTGATAAATCAAGAGGTAGTTGCATTTTTATAGATAAATTACATACTATTGCTTATTTGCATTTATAAAAACAAAATATCTTAACCGAGTGGACTTAATAGTCTTTTGTAAAATCCTTGAGAAAGGTGAAATTATAAAAGAGTGTTCAAAGCCCTCTAACCATGCCATTCCTAATAGCATGAAGATCTTAATGGGTTTGAGGTAAATCCCCTAACAGGGTTACATGTAGAAAATGTGTATTGTAATCTTTAACAGGATAAGCTTTTAACCTAGCATACTTTAGAAGAGTATTTTCATTTGTGGGTGACAATTCCCATAGATTATTTTCCCAAATTGGGTTTCCTTGTTAAATCTGTTGTAAAATGTATTGAACGATTCATGTGCATGTTTTTTACTATTTATGCAAGTTATTTCTTAAGTTATTTGAGATATTTGGTGATTCGGTTGCAAATGTTGTTTATCCTACCGAGTTGAATCAGAACTAAGTTTTTAAGTGTTAAGTATCATAGTTTTCTGATTCACCCCCCTCTCAGTAATCCAAAAATTTATAGGTTCCTATGTCCACACCTGTACTTCTTGGATCCAAATCTTTAAGTCCTGAAACCTAGTCCTACACACATAAAAATGGAAAATGGTTGTGGAAAGGCATTTGCCTTGTTCAAAACCCTATTTAGGAATTAACCTTGAAATTGCATAAAGGAAAGAAACATGTAAACTAAGAAGGTAAATGATTGATTCACCTTATATGTAAAACCCTCATGAATGGATATTGAGATCTGTCAAACCTATGAAGATGCTTGTAACATTCTTGGAATGAGATGTAGAATCAAGAATGCCCTCACAAATGCATAACTCCTAGATCACAAATGTATGTATGCTTGATAACCACTTGGAGGAGAGAGAAACAAGGATGAAAGGATCTTCTTTCTTGAATTGTGAATTCATCTACTTGGTCATCATGAGAGAGAAACTTGCATAAAATTTAGAATATTTCCTTTTCTTGAATGGATCTTTAATAAATGGAGACTTTGAGATCTTAAACTGGATTCTTTCCTTCAAATATTGAATCCAAATCCTCAATTTCACAACTTGGAATCTTTCTTGCACTTGAAATATATCTTGTGCATATATATTATGGATGCACACTAATAGATTTTTGAAGGATTCCAAAATGAGAGGAGAGAGACCCCTTTTATACTTATTTCTAGATTCAAATTTGATCTAGGTTGACCACAAAATAAGACCTTGGAGAAAGACCCTAACATTGGGCCTGGAGATAGATCTAGGATCAAAAACCTTGGGAAAATTAAAGAAATGACTTGTACCCAAAGGAAAAATTTGAGATCTCAACTTGTATCCCCTAGGAACAAGTCGAGAAGTCAACTTTTCCTAGGTAGAATAATCCTAGGATGTCGGTAAAAGTGAGGAGATGTGAGAAAATCTTAAATGCAAACATCTGGGAACAAGCATAACAAACATACAAACCTCACAATCACCAAAAAGGGGTCTAATAGGTCCTAAAAGACATCCAATTATGGGTTATAAATTTTTAGTATGATACATTTATCCCCCACTTTAGTGGGATATGAGACAAACTCATGCTCATGGTAAAGTAGATCAAATGCAAAGGATGATCTCAACAAGGTTCAGGAGACAAAGAAACATCAAGCCCCCAAGTGACTCAAGTCTTCATGAAATCCAAAACCAAAGTAACATAGGAAATGCTTGAGAGAGAGAGAGAGAGAGAGAGAGAGAGAGAGAGAGAGAGAGAGAGAGAGAGAGAGAGAGAAAAGAGNGAGAGAGAGAGAGAGAGAGAGAGAGAGAGAGAGAGAGAGAGAGAGAGAGAGAGAGAGAGAGAGAAAAGAGTCTATCTTATTGTAAACCACACTAAAGAAAGCGTTGCAAAAAGATGGAATTTAATGGTCTAGAAAAGTGTGTTATGCTAGTCAACCCATCAATAAGGAAAAGGCCTTAAGGAAAGCATTGTATACATTAAGGAATTCAACAATACAATGATCAATCCTAAGGAAATAATTGTATCCATAGGGATCAAATAAAAATAGACCAGTCCTAAAAAAAGCATTATCTCCTTAGGGATCAAAGGGGAAGGACCAATCCTTAAGAAAAAATGTTTTTCGTTAATGGATCTAAGGAAAAACACAAGGAATACATTGCCTCCTTGGTTATCCACAAGAAATCATTGTGTGTGTGTGTGTGTGTGTGTGTGTGTGTGTGTAAAGGTGTAACTGTGTGTGTGATTTTTACACCTTCATGAGATTTATTTATTTACTAACAATTCTATGGAAAAACATTAACAATTTAAGCTAAGAATAGAAAGTAAATCCTTAAGCATCCCATGGATCTCTAACTAAGCATGCTAATAGAGCTCTTAGCCTTAATCTCTACTAGTGATAAAACTAGAATGAGAAAATGATGTTGATATGCCTATCTAGTTCACAAATTCTCTCAAATTGCCTCAATAATTCACTCAAATGCTCTCAAATTATGCTTTTCTATTGCTCAAATTTCTTTGAAAATGCTCTCAATTTCTCTCAAAATGACTGTAGTATAGATTCTTTGCATTTGAATATCTAGGATTTTCTTATGCTTGCAAAATGCTCTTTATTTATAGGATTTTCACAAGTGTAGGGGGTGGAGTAAATTAATCAAGGTTTAGCCTTGGTTGAGTGAGAGGGTTTCAAATGGTTTCAAATGGGGGGAAAATTTAAATGATTGTCTCAAAGCATGGGTCAAGATGACAAGAATGAGTGGTTGAGATGACAAAGGGTCAAATGAGTGGTAGAGATGCAAAATTTGGAGTGATCCATGTAATTTTCCTTCTCAATTCTCATTGGCTCTTTTAATCCTTGTTGAGAGATATTAGGATTATTTAATTCAATAAATGAATTAATTTAGCCATGTAGGGGAATAGGTTGGATTTTATTTTTTATTTAAACTGTACAATTAATTGATTAAAATTAATTATATAGTTTGATTAATCCCTTTAGGCTTATATTTAATTATTTGATGTCATTTGTTAATTGATCCTTTGGTTTAAATTGATTTTGTCCCAACTTGATTTAATAAATGTCCATTTGATTTGATTTGGTCCATTTTGATTGATTTAGAGCAATTTGATGGGATTTGCATATTTTCTTGATTAGAGAACACCTGACCAGTTTTAGGTGTCTACGAATCCCCATCTTTGAATTGATGTGTGAAGCGCATTAGTTCAAATTAAATTTGATGTCCTGATCATAGATTCGATGCCTGATTGATTGATCTAATTTGATTGATACAAAACCTGATTGATTGATAACCTGATGCAAAATGCAAACACTAATCCAAGATGTGAAACTTGATTTGAAACCCTGATGTGAAAATGATTTAAAACTAATTTGAAAAGGTGCAAAATGCCCCACTGATGATAGTTTGAAATTTCAATGCCCTGGATTTGATTGATGTTTGATGCAAAATCTTGATTTGATAATGTGATGATGCCCCCTCAGAAATGAAAATAGATTGATGTCCAAAAAAAAAAGATGAAGAAACAGATAAAAAGTTGATCCAATATGTTTTCATTTCTAAAAAGAATGATGATGATCTGGGCAACAAAATATGCCTCAGTGTGAAGAAAATGCAAATTAGGTCAAACTGGGTGAAAATTCTCTTCAAAATTAGGTCAAATAGTATAAATAGGTTGAAAAATTCATTTTTACTATTCATTTTCACTTTTTACCATTGAAATTTTCTCTGATCCTCTTGAGATTTCCGATGATGGTGGTCCCTATTCAAGAGCATAAGTTTGAACAAGGGCGCGAATATCAGAGACTCGCAGACTATGAACCTTTGGTAAGTGGTTTTGAACCTCTTAGTGCATTTATTGCTTTGTATGATGCATTTAATGATTTTAATCACGCATGCTAGGATAGATTAGGGTAATTTTAGACCAAATGTCATGTAGGAAATTTCAAATGATGCCTAGTAGTGCCAAATGTCACATCCACATTGTTAAATGACACCTATGCACATTGAAATTTTGCGTATAGGTTAGGTCAAAATATGCTTGTGATAATAAAATACCACCTAATAAACCCTAGGGAAAAACAAGATTTTAAATGCAGCCTAGGATGATTTAAATGTCACCTACAAAGGGAAAATGATGCATATAATGCAAAGTACCATGTCCGATCAGTCAAGTCATGCCTATGATAGATAAAATGAAGCTTTAGCATGAAATGATGCATACACTCTGTGAAGTGACACCTGGAAGAAAAGTTGATGAAAACCTAATTTCAAAAAGCATAAACTGATTTTGATTGAACATCTCAATTAACGGATTGATTTCCAAGATAGAGAGGTGTGTTTAGTAATGTTACAAAGTGTTTAGGATGTTAGAGTGATCACAAAAATGGATTTTTATATGTCAATCTGATTGGATAAAAAAATAATTGGTAGGATAACTGATATATTGATCCCTTCTCACGAGCTGGAGTTAGGAACAATAGGTTGATGCACTCAAAAAGAGAAAAGGATTGATTTGATTATTGTTTATTGACTTGAAATGATCCACTGATATGAAGATACTAATATGATTCACTTGATTTTCAAAACAAGAATGGTTTTGTAAGTTATATGTATAGAGCCTACCATCATGGTTTCTTGATTTAGCTAGCGATCTGACTAGACCAGAGATACGTGTGATTAAGCAGTGCAGTTTGTACTTCCTCCTTGATATATATTTTTTCTAGCTGAATCAGGGACTACTCACATCTATGGCAGAGCGCTAGCACTCTGACCATAATACTTTTCACTTACCCCTCGGTGAGATGCCGATCACACCCAAGGATGTATATAGATCATTGTGCATTCCTACATGAGGAGACATAGTTTAATATGATCAGGTATATTATGGAAGTGCTTATAGATGGGTATTTGCAGATCTGATGATCAGAGATGATACAATGACATGGGCGCAGTTCACGTCATTTCCTACTTTTCCTATAGTTTTAGGTGTAGTGATTGGTGGATTACTTCTCCCTGATAGACGAGGTCACAGATTTGTAGTCGGATGGGGATGGATCCTAGAGGACTTACTTGCACATCCTTAGAGATTTGATTAGGGCTCATGTTTTCTCGCGCAGTTGTATCATTATTTACACAAGTTTGTATATCAAGAGACTGAAACCTTATCAGAAGGAGCTATTTTTTTAGAGTTATGGACTTGGGAGCACATCCAAGTCACTAGACCAATTGCAGCTCAAGTGTAGGGTCAAGGATGGCCATATGAATTCCTTTATGATGGCATGATTGTCCAGCATCATCTGGGCAAGGTTGAGTATTGGCACAAGATGATAGATGATACATAGCAGGTCGTATAGAGACCTTACCTGGGCTGAGAGGGGTGGAGAGAGGATGATGATGAGCTTTCTTATATGTTCTCCCCTTGATGGATGATTGTTCAATCACCTCTTGTGATTCAAAGATTCTACTTTGGTAGACTGTTACGACAGTTCAATAGGGTACAAGATATGTCACAGGGTATGGCTTTGTATGCACAGGTACACACAAAGTGGTCCATGTAGGGAGCTTAGGTAGATTATGAGTTTTCTTTTGATTAGATTGATAGATTAGGATTCATTAGGTGGGATATGTTAGAGCATTTCACTGATGCGGGGATGTTTGTGGAGTATAGGGTGTAGTTTTCTCGACATAGATTTATGAGATACATAGATCCAAAAAATCATATTCTTGATGTATATGAGATGTCTGATGATGATGATGGAGGAGATGGTGATGGAGGAGGTCAGAGAGAACCTAGAGTATAGGGGGCTCTAAGAGTTCCAAGAGGTCCTAAGGTACTGAGAGCTCCTAGAGCTTTAGGCAGAGGACAAATGGGACCTTGGATGCGGGGTGTTCATGTGAGAGCTAGAGGTTGTGGTTATGCACCTAGATAGAGATAGGTGGTTCCTCCATACCGGCTAGATCATGGGGTGAGTAGAGATAGAGAGATGTTAGATAGGCACATAGGTATCAGGATCAAAGGTTCAGGGATAATAGGAACCATTATAGGATATTCCTATTACTTCAGCTCCCATAGCTCTAGTAGAGCCACCTCCACCTAGAAAAGTGGAGCAGGATATACAAAGCCTACAAACAGGTTTCTTGGATATGATATCTCAGATGACTCAGTTTAGTGCTATAATGTAGACATTTATGAGCAGGATAGATTAGATGAACTAGGGTGCATCCACCAGTCAGGTGCCTCCTAGGACCATAGATAGATCAGATAGAGGTCCCAATGGGCCAGGGGATATAGGTACATGAGATGGATCAGGTGTTGGGACAAGTGATGGATCAAGTTCTAGGATAGGAGATGGATCAGGTGCCCCTACTAGGTCTTGATTGGAGATGGCTTGATATTGATCCTCTTGATATATATTGATGTACCATATATATGATTAACCAGGACTTTGATGATGTACCATTTTGTTGATGATGTATCATGATATATAGATGTTGATGTACATTTTGATGGATATTTATTTATGATTCTCTTTCATTCCATGATGTTGTTTATGATGTTGATGTGAGATTTATTTATATGCAGATCTATATGATTTCTATGATGCAATTACTTTTATATGTTATGGATGCAGTGTCTTAGTTATGACATAGATAGATGGATGCAAATGATTATGCAACTACTTCTGTATGGTTTCGATTTATGATGATTTTAATGGTTTTTTAATGCAATGGTAAAATGAATGCAACTATCTTTTTGGTATTTTGATGTATGCAACTTATATGAAATGCACTTTTTAAATGGATGGAATAATGATTAATGCTTTGTCTTTTCTTTGGTTTTTCTGATATAAAAGATAATGAATAATAATTAAATGTAATTAATAAATAAAAAATACAATCTCACATCATTGATTTGAAACAAGATAATTGATTTGAACCCCAAAATGATTAACCCCCTTGAACTTGGCAAATCCTTTAAACATACAATTAATCTATCATGAAAATGCAATGCAATGCAACTGACTATCACTAGATTTTTGCGAAAGAAATGCAATAGAAATATATTTTCATCATTGAACATTATGGAGCTAGGAGAAAGTACAATCATCACTGACCGCATCATGATAATTATTAGTAATAACTGAGAGGGGGGGTGAATCAGTGGCCTCAAAAATTAATCCTTAAATCAACCCTTAAAACTTAGTACCACTTTTAAGCCTCTAGTTATACTCAGTCCTACAAGATGAATGCCTTGAAATACTTATAACAAATTACTACTTGTCAGAATGCTTTGTAAAAACTTCTTTTGTATGTTTATCGATAAGTAGTCTTATATTTACTGAAACACAGTAAATAACTAGAGTATACTGATCAATCCAGAATAACTTATGTGAAATTCAAAATAGTAAAGTAATGAAACATAAACACATAAAACATGGATTTTTAACATGGAAACCTTGTTAAGGGAAAAAACACATGGACTGGTACCCCAAATTTTCACTCTTCTGAAGTGAGCTCGGTTAAGAGCCAACCCTGTTAAAGGTTACAAACACACTGTTAGGTGTGACCTTGTTAGAGGATTTAAAAGATAGTTTTTCACTTATTATCTGGCATCTAATGCTACCATCCTCGATCAAACACTCACTTGTCCTATCAATAGGTATCGGTCATATCCAATGCTACTTTGTATGATCAAACTTTTTGATACTCCTTGGGATGTATCTCAATTGTAAAAGATTTTTAAGTCATGCTCAGTTAAGAGACTTGATCCTTCAATGGTTAATTTGAAACATTAAAGTTATATTTTCATACATACAACTTAATTGCATATTTTTAGATCTATTGTAAGCGCATTACCTCTCTGATCAATATAATCAATTCAATACCTTTTCTCCAAATGGTTCTACTCTGTGATGTTGTCTACAGAATCTAGCTCTTTCCTCAGCTTGTTGATTAGGTCTAAATGAAGAATTTCTTCTCCTTTAGAATCTCTTCAGCATCTATTCTTTACACTTCTCTTTCACCCCACAATTTGTAATGAATTGACTTGTCTCTTTATAGACATGATTCACTGTTTCTTTTCTTTCTTGATACTGGCGTGATCCACAATTCTCACCAATTAGATTTAAAAAAAAACTCTAGTTTTATCTCAAAGAGATCTTCTTGCCAACTGGACAAAGTATCTTTAAGTCCATTACTTATCTTTGGCTTTATCTTTTCTATTAAAACAATGATAAGTATCAGTTAAGTCTATTTTCAGGTCTTGACAGCTAAGCATTTTGTCATTTCTGAACTCCTTATTATATCAGTCAATACTTCAGTTAGTCATCGGTGATAACTGACTGTTCCGTTAGTATGACTTCAGTTGTCATCGAGATCTCTATCCTTGTCTTTTCTGTCAAGCGACACTATAATTTTGTCTATCGGGTTACTCTGTACTTTTCTCATCAGGCAACACTGTGAATTTGCTCGTCAATAATGCTGTTCTTTTTCTCGTCATGTAACATAGTGAATTTTCTCTTTTACTCTAACCGTCAGTGTGCACTTCGTCGGTGTATATAGTCACTTTGTGAATACTTGACTTATATGCATTACTGATAGCATAGCCTTTGATTCATCTATTCTTTGAATTCTTTGGTAGTATGTCCATGACCATACAGATTATATCAAGTTGACATCAATGACAATATAATACATTAACTAATTTAATGTCTTGCATGATCATCAACTTAACATCTTCAAACATTCAATCAGTTATAGTTAATCAATCTCTCCCTTTGGCATTGATGGCAACACACTACATTATCACACTATATTATCACTAATACAATATGAAATATAACAGTTGAATTTCATCAAACTACCAATCTTATGTACTATAACCGATACAAATATATGGTCCCTGGTAAGCTTCTCATAGCTTAGATTTTATTCTTGCATCTTTCTCTCTTTCTTCAATCCCTTTACTAGATAGATGTAGAATCTTTCTTTCTCTAATGTGATGTGTTCTTCTCCTGTGTCAAACTCTCTCCCTTTGACTATTCTCTTTTCTTTTGATGTCTCTTGTCAACAGTTCTCTTCCTTTGTATGTATTCTCCCTTTCTGATTACATCTTTCCCTTTGGATACTATGATGGATATGATCTCTCCCTGATGTTATAATCTTTCATAGATGTGATAATGGATATAATCTTTCCCTTTGACAACAATGCCAAACAAATATTTTTGACAGTAATGCCAAACAAATCCTTTCTATCCATAATATACTCCTTGAATTTCCCAATCCATCGGTAGTATACCTTGTTGTGTATAAATTTATCTTTGAATTCCATTTCTTTGCTTACATCAACATGAATGATATTCTGATAATATTTAGGCAGATGCAACCTTCTAGTCATTTTACTGACTAGTAGACAAGGGTCTGACCCCTAGTCTCTTTCTAAAGTACTCAAATGTATCCTTGGGTAGTGGCTTGGTGAAGATATCAGCCAATTGCTCCTTTGATTGCACATACTCAAGTATCACCTATTTTTTTTGAACTTTTTCTCTCAAATAATGATACTTGAAGGAAATATTCTTTGTTTTAGCATGCATGACTGGATTCTTGGAAATGTTTATTGCACTAGTATTATCACAGTAGATAATTACTAGTTCAAAAATTTTCATATGCATACCTTCCAGTAACTGTTTGATCCATGCAATATTTGAGAAGTTTGCACCAGTAGCAACATACTCTACTTCTACAATAGACTAAGAGATGCATTCTTGCTTCTTGTTGATCCATGTGACACGTCTATCACCCATAAAGAATTCTCCTCCAGTTGTTCTCTTTCGATCATCAATATTTCCAGCCCAATCAACATCGGTAAAGACCTTGATTTCAAATTTGCCTTCTCTTCTATATCATAAGCCATATTCCTCAGTATTCTTTAGATATCTTAGGATTCTTTTCACAGTAATCATATGTGATTCTCTGGGATTAGAAAAAAACCTTGCAACTATTCCTACTGCATGTGCAATATCTGGTCTAGTATGTACAACATACATGATTTTTCCAATCATAGATCTATACACAGTCTGATTTACCTCCATTGACTTGTTCTCCTTTGTCATCTTACATCCAGTTGCCATCAATGTTCCAACTAGTTTGGACTCTTCCATCTTGAATATTTTCAGCACTTCCTTAATGTATTTAGATTGTGTAATGAAAATACCGTCATCTTGTTGCATGATCTATAGACCAAGAAATAACTTGATCTCTCCAAACATAGACATCTCAAACTCTTTTCTCATTTCATTTGCAATTAATTTTTATATAATATCATTGCCTTATGATGTCATCAACAAATATCTCAGCAATCAAAATGTTAGCATCATTATCTTCCTTCAAATAAAGATTACTGTTCTCATTAGTCCTTATAAATCCAATACTTATGAGATAGGAATGAAGTATTTCATACCAAGTTCAGGGTGCTTGTTTCAATCCATACAGGGCTTTGTGTAGCCTACATACCATGTCTCTCTTGTTTGGATCAACAAACCCTTCTGGTTTCTCAATGTATACCTCTTCCTCAAGTATTCCATTTAGGAATGCAGACTTGACATCCATTTGGTATACCTTGAAGCCTTTATATGCAGCATAAGAAAGTAATACTCTTTGTAATGCCCCGCCAGGGAACCCAGGAGAACAAACCTAAACTTGACACTGATTTAACAGGACATTTTTTTTTTTTTAAATGTTTACAAACAATAATGATAGCAATGCGGAAGCAATGAGATACACGGCATACACATAAGAATAACTCATACACAAATAACAATCCTTGAGGGTTCCTTGACGTAGAATCACTTAAGCAAGATGATCTACGAATAACAACTATAAAGAACTAACACAAATGATACATCAAATGAATCCAATAATATACATCTCATAACTCACATCCTCTGCACATGCCGCAGGGTATGTAGTAATCACTCTAATACAAGTATGATACAACAACTAATATAGGTATCACATCCGATACACTATTAAAAGATTACAACTGATATGATAAGATCAAAACCTCCTAAGATAAACATGATGAATACACATGATACAACTCATGAAACTGTACAAGTCTCCAAAAGAATCAGAA
>MU226743.1:374033-435370 GCA_018584345.1 Thuja plicata | reverse complement strand
GTATATAACATAGCAACCAATGGTTGAGACTAGTTTATCGTGTGGATCTCGCCGAAGCAAGTAACTACGACTCTGTCCCATACCATATCAAGCACGTCAAACAGTAATGTAAAACATACAAATGATCTATGTGCATATAAATCTAGGGTCAGTATTGTCAGAAAACCATAATCGAAATGAAATCCTAACATATACATCAACATTATGAAATAACCATAAATCATATGCAAATAGGAGATGAAACACTCTAAGCAATGAATCAATAGCATACTGAAATGTGATACATAAATATCCTGTAATCCATCTGAAATAAACCACACATACATGAAAAGCCTAAAAGAGATCGGCAACCGAAACTAAAAAGAAAACTCAGAGGTTGGTATTACACTCTTACTCCATTTAGCCTAGAAATGGGTGCAAAGGTATCTCCATTGTCAATCCCTTCTTCTTGTGCATACCCCTTACATACTAGTCTTTCTTTGTTTCTGGTGACTTCTCCATTCTCATTCAGTTTATTCCTGAATATCCATTTTTTACCAATAACATTCTTGTCATCTGGTCTTGATACAAGTGTCCATGTCTTTTTTTTCTCTATCTGCTCAATTTATTCATTCATACCACTTATCCATTCATCATTATCAAGTGCAACATTGACATATTTGGGCTCAAAATCACAAATAAGACATCTTGTGCTTAGAGACTTACTTTTGGTTCTCATACCATCCTTCTTGTCTCCAATGATATGGTTATATGCATGGTTCCTTTTGACATATATAGCAAGTACATGTTCAACTCTTTGTCTATCATCTTGATCATCATTCTGTCCTTCATTCTATTCTTCATCACTTGGTACATCATCTCTAGCAATATCCTGATTGTCGGTATTTGCAGCCTGATGCTCAGGTGAAATGATCTATTACTCAGGAGCTCTACATTGTTGGTCAGGTAGAGTGTCAGGTTCTTCATTGTAAACAAACCTATTGTAGTCCTCTAGTTCTTTTGTGCTTTCCTTTTCATTCTTTTCTGTGAATTCATCTATCTTTACATTTGCACATTCAACAATTTTGTTAGAGGCTTTATTTAGACATTTATAAGCTTTTCTCTTGGTGGAATACCCTAGAAAGATTCCCTCATCACTCTTGGAGTCAAGTTTTCCATTTATATAATCTACATTGGGTGTGTAACCATACCAAACATTTTTAAGTTACATTGGGTGTGTAACCATACCAAACCTCATAAGGTGTCTTCTTGGTGTCTTTCTTCAATTGTACTCTATTTAATGTGTAAATAGAAGTACTGATAGCTTCACTCTATAAGATTTGAGTGATTCCCTTTTCTATCATCAGTGTCCTTGTGCAATCAACTATGGATCTATTCCTTCTTTCAGTAATTCCATTTTGTTGTGGTGTTCTCGATGCAGAAAACTATCTTTTGATTCCATGCTCATTACAAAAGTTAGTGAATTCATCTAAAATAAATTCCCCTCCATCTGATCTTAAGCATTTCAATTCTTTACCACTTTGTTTCTCAACCATTTCTTTGTACCATTTAAACATCTAAAATGATTCTGATTTATCTTTTAGAAACATAATTGTCATCATTCTAGAGTAATCATCAAAAAAGATAATAAAATATGTATCATCATAATAACTCTTTGTCCTCATGGGTCCACATAAATTAGTATGGACTAATTCTAGAATGGCATCAGATGTATGGGTTTTTCTTTTGAAACTAAACTTTGTCATCTTACCTTTTTGACAATTCTTACACATGATATTGTCAGGCTTGGTCATCGTCGGTAAGCATCTTACATTTCTCTTTTTGCTTATCTTTATCATGTTGTCAAAGTTCACATGACACAATCTTTTGTGATGCAACCATATGTCTTTGTTTCTATCCATTAAGAAAGTGGTGTCAGTATCATTCAAATAGAATAAGATACCTTTTGTCTACTCACCGGTACCAATCAGATTTCCTGATTCATTGAAGATCTTTGTCTTCTTATTTTCAAATGCTACTCTGTGACCTGAATTATTCAACTAAGAAACACTCAATAGATTATAATTCAATCCTTTCACCCAATAAGAATTTTCACATTTTATCAGGTTATTCAACATTATAGTCCCTCTACCTTCAACTGGATAAGGTGTATCATTACCCATTCTTACTGAACCACCATTATAGTATTCAAAAGTCTCAAAAAAAAAAAAATCACCGGTCATATGGTGAGTGCAGCCACTATCTATGATTCAGAAATCATTTTTACTAACTTTAGATATGAGTGCAGTTTCTACATACCTTTCTTCATCATCATCTAAATCATCTTTTACTACCACAAACACCATCTCAATGTCTTCATCAGATTTAGTGTCAGTATATTCATCTTTTCATTTAGCTAGGTAACTGGCCTTCTTTCCTTTGTCCTTGTAGTATCGGGTATCTCTTCTTTCTGATTTTCGGTTGCTTCTGTAATCACCTCTATCAAACTTCTTTTCAAATGACCTGTCATTACTTCTGTCATCTTTTCTTCTGTTAGGACATCTTGTAGCAAAGTGTCCAATCTCTTTACAATTAAAAAAAACAAGTGGTAATTTACCTTTGTATTTACCTTTGTCTCTCTGCATTCTTCTAGCCAATATAAGTGCTTCAATTTCATCAAGATCTTCTTCTTCACTTTCACTAGCACTATCTTTTATCATAGTGTGTTTATGACTTGATTTTCTTATTCTCAAAGAAGATTTGAATGCAGACTCTATGTTTGGTAAGACACTATTATCAAAATTGTTCATCTCAAATGAAATCAGTCTTCCAATCAAACTATCTGGAGTAACATTTCTATTTTCTACTGATCTCATTTCTTGCATGGCAGATACTCTAATAGCATAAGTAGGCAGCAAGGTTCTTAGTATTTTACTTATCACTATATCTTCTTCTAGTAAACCTCCAACTCGTTAGATTGCATTGACTACCTATTTGGTTCTTGTGTTGTACTATGTGATATTTTTACCTTCTTTCATTCTGAGATCATCAAAATTTCCTCTAAGGCTTTCAGCCTTGGCTCTCAAAACATTTATATCACCTCCATATACAAGCTTCAATTTGTCCCACATCTGCTTCACACTTTTGCAAGTTTTTAAATCTTCAAATTTAGCATCGGAGAGTGAGGAAGCAAGCTCTATCATCATGTAGTTGTGCTCATTCTTCTCACTCATTTGTTCAACTGTGGGTGCTCTTTTGGGAAACACATATTCAGTAGCTAAGTATTGAGTAACGTCATTTCCAATACCTGATAAGTGGAGTCTTATTCTACTTTTCCATGAAGAAAAAACATCTTTGTTCAACTTGGGCACATCTCATCTATTCATCTTGTGATCTTTAGCTTAGGTCTTTAAATCTTCCTTCTAAGTACACAAGTTCTGATACCAATTGTTAGTAATAACTGAGAGGGGGGGTGAATTAGTGGGTTCAACAATTAATCCTTAAATCAACCCTTAAAACTTAGTACCACTTTTAAGCCTCTACTTAAACTCAGTCCTACAAGATGAATGCCTTGAAATTCTTATAAAAAATTACTACTGGTCATAATGCTTTGTAAAACCTTCTTTTGTATGTTTACCGATAAGAAATCTTATATTTATCGAAACACAGTAAATAACTAGAGTATACCGATCAATCCAAAATAACTTATGTGAAATCCAAAATAGTAAAGTAATGAAACATAAACACATAACACATGGATTTTTAATGTGGAAACCCTGTTAAGGGAAAAACCACTGGGACCGGTACCCCTAATTTTCACTCTTGTAAAGTGAGCTCGATTAAGAGCCAACCCTGTTAAAGGTTACAAACACATTGTTAGGTGTAACATTGTTAGAGGATTTAAAAGATAGTTTGTCACTTAGTATCTGGCATCTAATGCTACCATCCTTGATCAAACACTCACTTGGCCTGTCAATAGGTATCAAGAATATCCAATGCTACTTTGTATGATCAAAATTTTTTATACTCCTTGGGATGTATCTCAGTTATAAGACTTTTAATTCCTGCTTGGTTAGAGACTTGATGCTTCAATGGTTAAACTGAAACATTAAAGTGATCTATTTACACATACAACTTAATTGTAGATTTTCAAATCTATTGTAAGTGCATTACCTCTCTGATCAATATAATCAATTCAATACCTTTACTCCACACTATTCTGCTATGTGATGTTGTCTCACTATTTTTTGGTGTCTGCAGAATCTAGTTCTTTCCTCAGCTTGTTGATCAGGTCTGAATGAAGACTTTCTTCCCCTTTAGAATCTCTTTAGCATCTATTCTTTTCAATTCTATTTCACCCCACAATTTGTAATGAATTGGGTTGTCTCTTTATAGACATGATTCACCATTTCTTAGCTTTCTTGATCCTGGCATGATCCACAATTCTCACCAATTAGATTTAAAGAAAAACTCCAATTTTATCTCAAAGAGATCTTCTTACCAACTAGACAAAGAAGCTTTAAATCCATTACTTATCTTTGGATTTATCTTGTTGATTAAAAAAATGATAAGTATCAGTTAATTCTATGTTTAGCTCTTGACAACTAAGCTTTTTGTTGTTTCTGAACTCTCTGTTCTATCGGTGAATACTTCAGTTAGTCATCGGTGATAACTGACTATTCCTTCGGTGTGACTTGAGTTGTCATCGGGATCCCTGTCCTTGTATTTTCCATCAGGAAACACTATAATTCTATCCGTCGGGTTACTCTATGTTTTTCTTGTTGAGCAACACTGTGACTTTTCTCATTGGTAATGCTGTGCTTTTTCCTGTCGGGTAACACTGTGACTTTTATCTTTTACTCTGACCATCAATGTGCACTCCTTCGGTGTATATAGTCACTTTGTGAATACTTGACTTATATGCGTTACTGATAGCATAGCATTTGATTCATCGATTCTTTGAATTCTTTGGCAGTATGTCCATGACCATACAAATTATATCAAGTTGACATCAATGACAATATGTTGTTAACTGATTTAATGTCTTGCATGATCATCAACTTATCATCTTCAAACATTCAATCAGTTATAGTTCATCAAATTATATGAATACCCCTTTCATCTCTTTTGTAATGATTGGAAAACTAGTACAACCCTCACTAGTTGAATAATCAACTATGGGAGTATGAATACCGATTTCATCAGATTCAATGTTGCAAGTGGATTTTGGTATTAAGATATGGAAGATCTAAATAGACAAGGTATCTATTTGTGTAAACACACAAAGGTTAACCCTCCTTCCTGTATGAAAGTCCTCGGTGGTTCTTTGGTGACCATGTCCTTATAAAAATTCACACAAGTTGGTGGATCTTCCTCGAGAACAGTCACACAAAGTTAAGAAAATATCACGTCTTCATCATCGCCAATCTAGTTAAAACATCATCGATTAGCTAAAAAGACATGACAAAATGCAATGAATATCATCAAAAGCTTCAAGTGTTTTGTATTGTATCAAGATTTTCAATATAATTCCAAACATTCTGATCATTTAGGTTTTTGTCAATTTTTAATCCTGATAATAAGGTCATGAAATTCAAGGATCAAGTTATAAGATCAAATGCTTGGGTTTGAATAATGATATCCATCGAAGGTTCCACAAATATGTCTCCTCTAAAGTTCTAAAAATATCCTTTGACATGTGACCATAAAGTAGCACTTATTGAATTCGTTGATATCAAAACCAATGCTTTGCCCCCAAGTGAAAAATGAGACCATGTGAATCTTGGGCAAATGAAACCTAGTATGCGATAATGTAGCTCAGAGAATTTATTATGACTATGCACAAATGATAGATGCAATGAGGATATACAAATGAGATGATGAAAAATCACTATGTATAAATGCAACTAGGAAAGACCTAAGGAATAAAAAAGTGCCTGATTGCTAGGCTTTCAACTTTTGAGGTTTATTGCTCTTTTTCTCTTTTTTCCTTTTTTTGCTACCAAGGCGCCTATTTTCTAGGTTTTCACCAAGGCACTTTTCTTTTTATTTTATTTTATTTTTTAATATCATCAAGGCACCTATTTTATAGGTTTTCACCAAGACAACCATTTTTTGATGTTTGAATGTTTTTACTTTCTTCATGCTCAAGTTTCTCCTTTTTATGCTTTTCTTCTTTTCCAATGTTTTTGAATTTTGAATCTTTTTCATGTTTTTGGATTTTGAAGTTTTCTCATGTACAAAAAAATGATGCTAAACTCATTAGATACACACTCATCTGATACTCTTTTTTCCTATACTCTTTCATCTGATCAGGTATGAAACCTCCTTAAATGGATGTTCTTAATAGGCTCTTGCAACTCATCACCCCCATAATCAGCTAGTTTGTATGTCCCCGTTCCAAAAGAAGATGTAATTACAAAAGGTCCAAGCCAATTTGCCTCCCATTTTTCATTTATTTTCTCTATCTTCTTGGCTTTTAGGTTTTTCTTTTAATACTAAGTCTCCCACTTGAAAGGTTCTAGGTTTGATATGCTTGTTGTAATTCCTTGATATTTTTTTTTGATATACTTTCAAATGCTCATAAGCATGTGTTTGATGTTCCTCCAACAATTCCAATTGTTGAAGTCGGGCAACCCTTTAATCCTCATCATTGATTAATCCTTGTAATGAAACTCTTAAGGATGGGATCTTAACCTCCAAAGGTAGAACAACTTTTGCCCCATAAACCAAGGAAAATAGTGTAGCTCCTGTTGGTGTTTGAATGTTAATTCTGTAGGCCCACAATGTCGGGTTTATTTGGATATGCCAATCTCTTCCTGATTTGTCAACCGATCATTTCAAGATTTTGAGGATATTCTTATTTTTAGCTTTGACTTGCCATTACCTTGAGGATAGTAAATGGAGGAAGAATGGTGTATTATATGGAAGGTCTCACATAGTTCATCCACATCTTTGTTCTTGAATTGTTTCCCATTATCCGTGATGATGGCATGCGGAATACCATATCTACAAATTATGTGATTAAGGATAAACATAGAGATTTTTTTTCCCATTGTAGTTGTCAAAGGTACAACCTCCACAAATTTGGTAAAATATTATGTTGTCGTGATGATGTATTTGTGACCATTGGAAGAAGGTGGGTAAATAATTCCAATAAGATCAAATCCCCATTGGTAAAATGACCATGGTGTGATGAATGGGTGTAACTCTTGTGCAGGTGCATGGATCATGTCTCCATGGTATTGAAATTTTGAAAACACTTTAACAAAGTGACAAGCATCCTTTTCTAAGGTTTTCCAAAAATACCCCATAGGAAGGGTTTTCTTGGCTAGGTTTAACCCACTCAAATGTGACCCACAGATACCCTCATGAACATCTCTTAAAGCTAACTTTGATTCCTCATCCTCTAGACACCTAAGTAGCATTCTGTCAAGACCTTTTCAATACAATATGTCAGATAGGATAGTGTAACGAGCTGCTTGGTGTATAAAGTGTCATTTTTGGGCACGAGTTTGGTCTAAAGGTAAAACTTGGTCTTTGAGATAGGTATAAATCGGTCTATACTAAGGTGATTCATGTCTATTTATAAGGAAAATGATGAGTTTTAGGTAGGTCAAAAGCCGGTTTCACCAACTCTTCCACCAAGAATTTGTACCTTGCATTTTGATCAGGCATTTGGAGTAAAGAAGCTATAGTATCCATAGCATATGCTGCTCTATTCTTATCTCTTGGTATTTTCTCAAATATAATCAAGACAAATTATTTCTTCTAGTCATCTACCAGCCTTTTATATGGCATCAATTTATCATCCTTAGTTTTATACTCATCATTAATTTGATTGATGACCAATTGGGAATACCCAAATACTTGCAGTTCTATGACGTTCCATTATAAAGCCATTTTGATGCCTGACTAAATCTTTGTATTTTGCAATATTTTTTGTGCATGGGAATAAAAGTTTAAAGGACTTAGGAATGGTGTATCCTTGAGGTGTAATCAATATAATTCCATCCCCTCAACCATGTTGAATGTAGGATCCATTGAAATATAATTTCCATCCTTTGGCTTCCACATTGACTATCTCTGCATCTGGAAATTCCAATTGAAAAGGATGATTATAAAGTAAAGGATTTTCAGCCAATTGATCAGCTATTACTTGGCATTTGATAGCTTTTCATTCCACACACTCAATGTTAAATTCACTAAGTATCATCACCCATTTAGCAATTCTTCCTATAAGGACTATTTTGGTAAGAAAAAACTTTAATGGATCAATTTTTGCAATCAACTTAACCTTGTGCATCAACATGTAATGTTGTAGTCTTTGTGAGGCAAAAAGTACTGCTAGACAAGCTCACTCCATGAAGCTATAATTCAACTCATACTTGATCAAGGTTTTTCTTAAGTATTAAATGGCTCTTTATTTACCCTCATCATCCTCTTGTGCCAATAAAACCCTTAAATATCTCTTTGTTGCTAAAATGTATAATAGTAAGGGTTTTCCTTTGATGGGAGGCATCAAAATGGGTAGATTTACCAAGTATGTTTTCAATAGGGTGAAATCTTGTTGAAATTCATCATCCCACTTAAAAATGGTATCCTTATGTAGCAATCTTGTGAAACAGTGGCACTTTTCTTCTATTTGAGAGATGAATCTCCTAATAGATTGAAGTCTTCCTTGTAGTGACCTTATTTGACTAATGTTTTTGGGAGTTTCCATTTCCATGATTGCTTGCACTTTCTCTGGATCCACTTATATCCCTTTTTCTAAAAATATGTAGCCCAATAGCTTTCCAGATTGAACACCAAATGCAAATTTATTTGGATTTAACCTTACTTTAAATTGCTCCAACCTTGTAAAAATATCTTCTAGGATAGATAGATGGTATTTTCTTTCATGTGTTTTTGCTACGATATCATCCACATAGTCTTCTAGGAAAGTATGCATCATGTCATGAAAGATAGTTGTCATTGCCCTTTGATAGGTTTCTCTGGAATTTTTAAGGCCAAAGGGAATAACATTCCAACAAAAGGCACCCCAAGGGAAAGTGAAAGCGGTCTTTTCTTGATCCTCAGGTGTAATTCTAATTTGATTGTAGCCACTAAATCCATCCATAAATGAAAAAATAGAATGTCTAGCAGTCAACTCCACTATAGCATAAATTCTAGGTAATGTAAAATCATCCTTAGGGAAAGAAAGGTTAAGGTCTCTAAAATCCATGCATATTCGAATGGATTTGTCATGTTTAGTAATATGTACAATATTGGAAATCTATTATGCATAAGCTATGACTCTTATGAAGCCAACTTTTAGTAACTTTTCCAATTCTTCCTTAACCAATAAAGCTACATGGGGATGAATTTTTCTCAACTTTTGCTTCACAGGTTTTATTTTGGGCCTAACATTGAGGTGGTGCACTATGAAACTTGGATCCAATTCTAGCATGTCTGCATATGACCATGCAAAGTTGATTTTATTTTCTTGAAAGAATTCAATCAAATCCTTCCTTTCTATTGGAGTCAATTATGTTGCTAAATGAATAAACTTAGGTTCAAATTCAAATCCAATGTTGAAATTTTTTTTTGGCTCAATGAGAATAGATCTCTCTTCTTCATGTTCTGGTAAGGTATCCAATATTTCTTCCTTAGGTGCCACAGTTGGGTTTTCACCTTCAGAAACATCTATTATTTTTACGTTTTTGGGGTCTAGTACTGCCACATGGTGGTTTTCACCACTAGACCTTTTCATTTTTTAATTTTTTTCCTTTTATCTTGCGGATTAAGAGATTGGATCCCTGCATCTATCATCATGTTTGGATTGAATTTTTTGGTGGAAGATGGCTCAACTAAGTTAAGGTATGGGCCATAGCATTATAATTGGGAAAGTAGAGTAAGTCATTAGGTTCGGTTAAGTCCCAATCAATGAGTTTGGGATAGATAAGGGCTAAGGAATCATTAGGAAAGTTTTCATTTGAAGGGTTCAAGGACATGACTTCATTTCAGAATTCGTACATTGTATTTCTCAAGTCAATAACATGTGCTTTCTCGAGGTGTTCCATAGAAGTAGGATTAAAATTCTCTTCACTAGACTCCTCATGGATTCCATGGAAAAGAATGCATGTGGATTAAATATAACATTTAAATCATCCCCCACAAAGGTACCCAAGGTTCACCTATCCATTGGTTGTCACTAGATTCTTGGCCTACATTGGATTCTTGAGAAACAATTGGTACATGTGTAGAACTCAAACCTTAATCCATATTGTCTTGATTTTTGGAATTAGGTATAGTAGCATAGGTATGAATGACATCTACCTCTTTATCATGACAAGAATCTCTGGATATGGAATCTCACTCATATTCTCCGGAGTCATCCTCACTCTCAAATCCTACCATGTGTACATGCTCATAAGAATCATGCCTATAAATTGAACCAACTTCTTTCTCTTGATACCCTATTCCTGATTTCTCATCCTTTGACCTCCAAGGAGGTTGGATAGGTTCTAGCAAGACTTTATTTCTGATTCCTAAGGGTCCTCTTCCCTTTTACCCCATATTTTTCATTATTTGAAATCCCTTGCCATATTAATTAGCTTGGATGGTGACATGTTGCACTCTTTCAACGGGATTGTTTGAAGTATCCTCCTATTTATAGAGCCATTGTAAAACTTTGTTATCCTCCTTTTTTTGGGCTGATTGATCACTCTCTCTTACAAAATAACAGTTTTATTTTTGAGGTGGGTGAGAATTTGAAGGTTTCTCATGTGTCTTTGGGGAAGTTGGTAAATCAAAAGGGAAACAAAACATTCCCCTACTCCTTTTGAATTGATTCTGCATTGTTTTTCAAATTTATGCATCATCTCACTCATCTTTTGGTAGTTGTCCTTCTTGGTTTGTTCTCTTTCATCCTTAGAAGGTCTCAAAATTTCTACCTTTGGTGTAGAAGATTTAACTGAATTTTCATTGTAACTTTGACCCTCATAACTAACTTTATTTTTCCCTTAGTTGATGTAGGTAAGTTAGTTCATTAAGACTTGAAGTAGATGTAGCATTTAATGTATAATTAGGACCTTCCTCTTTGGTTTCTTCAATAATGACACTAGGAATAATTCCTTCCCTATTATGTGGAATAAATAACTCATGAAGAGGTTTCACCATATTGTAATATTGAAAGGGATTAGAATCTCCTCCAATAGTTATTTCTTCACCCATGTATGGAAACTTGATACATTGATGATAGGTCAAAGGCACCGCTTGCATCTCATGAATCCTTGATCTTCCCAATAAAATATTATAAGTTAACTTCATGTCAAGAACTTGAAAAATGGTATCTTTCTTGACAGGACCAACCTGAATGGGCAAAACCACCATTCCTTTAGAAGATATTTCCTCCTCATCATAAGCCTTTATAGTGATTTGTTTCTTTGGATAAATAGATGACTCATTTAACCCTAAAGCTTTGACTAGGCTCAAGGTACA
This sequence comes from Thuja plicata, assembly GCA_018584345.1. NCBI lineage: Eukaryota > Viridiplantae > Streptophyta > Pinopsida > Cupressales > Cupressaceae > Thuja > Thuja plicata. Next base: position 423,910 of record MU226743.1, on the reverse strand, counting down.
AATTTTTAAACTGGCTCCTCCATCAATGAGGACTCTCTTGACCCTATGATTTTGGATTAAGACTTCTATATGCAAGGGAAAATTTTGAGGATGATTGATTTACATATCATCTTGTTCTAAAAATGAAAGGAAATGTGGTGCAACAAGATGTCCTACCATGTTTTGAAACTTATCTTCCTCCAAAATTATAGGAACATTAGTTTCCACAAGAGCTTTTTCCAAGATCTCCTTGTGATTGGGAGAAAGTTTTAATAACTCCAAAATACAAATTTTTGCTGGAGTCTTTTGTAATTGATCAACCAAACTATAAAGATTTTTGTAGGAGGTGTTTGTTTAGCCAAAGTAGTTGATTGTGTAGGACCAATAGGTTTAGGAGCACCCACTTGTAGGGTAATCCTTGCTTCTTTCCCCCTAGTGATAGCATTAGAGGTCTCCTTTTTAGGTTTCTCATTTATCACCACAACATTAACAACATTCTCATGTCCGGATAAGGTATTGATAGTATTGTCATAGTGATGAGCAAAATTAACATTGTTGTTGCCTTTGGAATTGTTTCCATTGTTGTTCAAATTTGAAGACTCACCTTTCTCATGATTAAACAAAGGTGTTTTAAAGGTTGTATGATCCTCATTGTTTTGCGGCCCTTCCACTTTAATCACACCAATATCAATTAAATCTTGCACCACATGTCTTAGACGCATGCACTCATTTGTTTTTTTCCCCCTATTGCAATGGTATTCACAATGGTTTGACGCATTCCACCATGGTGGCTTTATGGGTGGCTCAAAAGGTTTAGCTTTGGGTAAATCAATGATCTTGTTGGCAATAAGGGTTCACAATGCATTTTCAAGGGGTTCTCCCAAAGATGTAAACATCCTTCTAGGTGTTGGAGCAAAGAATGGTTTAGGCTTGTTAGCCGCTTGATTATTTCCAAATTTAGTGTTATTTTTGAATGGAACCTTGGTAGCTTGATTCACATTATTAGCTTGATTTGAACTTTGTATAAGATTAAAGGGAGTATATTTTAGGTTTTTTTGTCTCCACAACCCCATCATTCACCAAACCCTTGTTATTATTCTTGATCGAAAACTGGTTATTGTTTGGAGGAGCTTTTTCATTGTTGTTGTTGTAATTGTTGGAGGTATTGTGATTAGTGGAATTCTTGTTTTCCTTGAAAAGATTTATCTCTCTAATTTTCAACAAAACCTCTTTCATGGTAACTCCATTCTCAATTAGGTATTGGAATGGACGTGGGCATTACAACCTCAACCGATAGTTCATCTCCATGTTCAAGCTATTAACAAAAATGTCCATCTTCTCCTTTTTAGGCACACTTCAAGGGTATCGTGTGAATACCACTCTCCATCATTGTAAGAAAAAAAGGAATCCTTCTCCATCATGTTTCTTGGTGTTACATAAATTTAACATCATGACCTCATTCTTAATGTTGTAGGAGTAATGGGTCACAAACTTGGAACCCAACTCTTCAAATGTGTGAATATCGGAGGGTAGTTTTGAAAACCACTCCATCGTTGTTCCTCCTAGGCTCCTTGGGAAAAGTATCATTAAATGTGTTGTATTATGCATGAACTCCAAGATCAATGCAAAAAATTCCCTTAGATGATTGTAGGGATTGAATATTCCTTCATATTTATCATACTTAGGAAAGATTGCATTTAGAGGGAATGGTACCATAATTAAAGTTTTTTCAAATGGAAATGGACATAGCGCTTTGATAGAAAATGGTTTAGGAGCCCCTACTTGTTTCATGTTGTCCAACTGAGCTTGAAATAAATTAATTTTTTTGTTCATCATAGCCATGGGATCATCTTATTATTTCTTCTTCAACTTGTAAACATCATAATCATGCATTAATTGAACCACTGCTTGGGCTAAGTCAAATAAGTACTTCTCTCTATCCTTCTCTAGGATCTTCCCCATGACATTCATGAAGAGTTAATTTTGAAAGGCCTCATTTATTCTTTCTTATGTCAGTTGTTCATCTTCTTGTTCATGGCCATCATGTAAATGAGGATCTTCTTGGTTTATCTCCTCATGTCTTTCGTCCCTCCCCTAGACCATGGTTTAAGTTTCTGATCAGCCTCATGATTACGCAAGTCATTCATGTTTCCCAAGGGAATGTCCATATTTGGTGGCTCTTGACTACTCTTTATAATACCTCGGTATTTAAGGATTATGCATCCTTTCCACTAGAAACAATACATTGAGCTCATTTAAATTATTGACCAGGGAGCGTAAAATTGAAATGGTGACTGCAAAGTATATGCTCTAATCCATTCTAAAATCCATCATTATAGTAAATGGAAGATACTTGAAATAAGACTAAACTAGGAACTGAAATATCAATAGTGTAATCTAAAGATAAAGGAACCTGCTTGGAATAGGAAGTTTAAATCTATGCTGAAGGAACAATAAACTAGCTAACTGCCTTTTCTGCAAGAACAACCGTTAGTGCTATTACTAATGGCTGTAGGAGCAACAGAGTCTTACTTACTTAAAATAACTTGCAACCTACTTAACTACGAATTAGATTCACCTCCCATGTGGGCCCCCATGGAAGCGTGAATGAACAAGATCTCAAATACTAGAAATTGAAGCTCTCATTACTTATTCATAAGACATGGATTACAAAAGATGCAGAAAAAAAGATTGTATTTTCTCTTTTTTGAATTACAACAGACTACTAGAATACTAACTCTATCTCTATCGTCATGCTGCTCAAAGTTTAGCAGACATCTTATTTAGAGGGAAACTACAACTTACAACTAAAATCTAGGATTAATCCATTAGATGAGGATTGTAATCAATACAAAATATCTCATAATAGAATATGGCAGTTATTCAATAAATTGTCCCAAAATGTAGCACATGATGGTTCTAGATCTATGCATGGCATACAATAGGAAATTGTATTGACCCAGCCTTCCTGCGAAGATCTTTTAATGACACTTATCTTGGTTCATGTGCTCTTGACTGGTTCAGCTTGAGGCCTATGGTGAAAGAACCCAACCTTGACTTCTTCTATGACACTCTGCTGGATTCTAGAACTACTCCACTAATTACTACAAAAAGGATTACCACACACATACCATCTTTGACACATATATATATTTTTTCATCACTAAAATTTGGAAGAAATTATTTCAACTTAATTAATGCTCTTGTAGGACATAAGCTACAGGAAGGACACTACCCTCAAACATAGCATAGAAAAGGGAACCATTCATTTAGTTATATTACTTCTTCATTTTATATAAGATCATAAGTTCCAAGAGTCAAACTTTCATAACCTTTTCACCATCTAACTTCCTACTTATGTCCATTTCTTACATCAAATATATAAAAACATAATTTCAAGTATCAATTGCAAGTAAACTTTATCACAAAGATGGCAAAAATTGTGATCAAAAGATGGCCATTAGATTAGCTCATCATTCCCCCCTACTGACAATTATGAAGTTTTGAACCTGAGCTCATACCCTCAAGTCTCTGGTAGTTTTGACTCCTGATTCATTAAACACATGGTTGAAGTATCCATGATTTTTTTGCAGCCTTTCCCATTGCTGTTCTTCCTAGGCTATGCTATAATCCTCTGCCGATTCATTTATTTCCATTAAAGGCTGCAGGAACAGAGGTGGCTGGAACCTTAGTGGAATCCAATAATTCTGGAGTGTTCTTCCCATTGATATATATCGTGGAACCCTTCGAGCAGCAAGGATTAAGTTCTGAGGGGAATGTGGTTCCCTGATTCTTAGATCATGTGACATTCCCATCCACCTTTGCCTACATGCTAAAATTACATCATCAATACTTTGGGCTGAATGTTGTTCCCAATCTGAATATGCCTGCTCCCTAACTGGGTTAACCTTTTGAGCTCCACTTGGATTTAGGGTAATTGAAATCTAATCAAGATAAGTCCTTCTAGAATCCTATACATCAGGTCTAATCATCAACGGAATATCTATTTCCTTGTTTCTATATGGTAGAGCCTGATGTTCTCTATTTATTTCATTTTGAACCCAGGACATTACTGCCCTTAACTAAACATCCCCTATATACAAAAGAGAATTCCACTCATGATTATTAGGTACTGCAAAATTGAGCAAGTACAGCTCACATAGCAAGTTTTTGATGGTCGTTGGGGCTGATTGGAAAGCATCATAAAGTTCATGTGGAGTTGCTACAGAAGGATTCAACCCCTCTACAACCCTGGTCATCTGAAAATTGACAAATTGCTCTCTTAAAAACAAGGTGTAAACTAGGGATGGCGATCAGCATGCCATTGCCTGAGGAATTAGTTCAGTTATCTTTTGAATCCTTTCCTCCAATACTGCTACCTAGTCTATTTTCTATTTAAGTTGATGATCCTACTCATCAATGGTTCTCTATAATATTTCTTTTTCCAAACCCCACTGAGCCTTTTCCCATAGGAATTGCTGATATAAGTGTAACCCTACAGCAACGGGGGTGGACAAATCTGCTGGTGGCATTGGTCCCTAGTGAAGGATGTCAAGCCATTCAGTGGAAATTTTAGGTACAGGTTTGGATACCCTAGGCTTAGAAGATGTGGTATGTGGTTGTTCTTTCTTATCTTGATGTGGAAAAAGATTACCCTTACTTATAGAAAGAGTTATGATTGAATCATTCTCTTGGCAAGTTTCAGATGTATTTTCCAACACATCTAAATTCTCCTTACTGACCTATCCTATTATGTCCCTAATCCCTTCCTGGTTAAGCATGGGGAATTCATCAGAAGGAAAACCCATTGAGTCATCCAAATCTTCTTCCATGGAATCCTCAAGGTTATCTTGCATACCAAGGCTATTAACAAATACTTCCTCATTTTCTGATTCTTTATCACTTCCCACAAGAATATAACCAACACTAGAAATGTCCTTTTTTTCTTCAGGATCCTTCTCAGAAATATTACCTATTCCTTCAATTTCTATTGACTCCTGGTTTATTGGCTTAGGGAAAGGTTGTTCAATGGATTGGGAAGATTGAATTTCTATGGTATGAGTAGGTGGCTCAACATTTTTGCTAGAAGTGGCTGGAAATCGAGGACTTCGCCTCACGAGGGTTTGAATAGAACTTTGAGGGCTCATGCATTTATTTTTCTTAATGGTTGCAGGGGTTTCTCTCATGGGCTCTTCTTCAGCTTCAGGTAGGGTTTCATCAGATGCACCATTCTCCTTTTCCCTACTAGATTGTCATTCATAATTTATTGCCTCTTCTCCTAGGGTTTTGCTTTCAGTCTCCTTAGAAGGTGACTGGGTTTCCTCAGTAGGAGAGGTATCGGGGGCAATAGTGGCTTTACCACATTTTCTTCTTTTCTTAGTGGCAACATGAGTTTCTTTTATACAAGCCTTCCTTTTAGGCTGTCTTGGGTTTGAGGAGGAGGCTTCAGGATCAATTCTTAAAATAACCTTATGAACCCCTGTTTCATATTTTTCCCTTCTCCCAACACCTTGGCTTCTAGGGCCTTCTACCCTAGGTGTTAAATTATTCATTTGTAAAAATTCCTCCCATGTGCCTATGGACTATTTATTCAACTCTCTTTCTATGATAGTTTTAATTAAACAGTGATGCAAAATAGCCTGAACTTTTCCTATTTGAACCATAGCAGCTTGTTTCTGAATAATATTTAACAAAAAACTAGGTAGACTCACTGGTCGATTGTCATGATGTAGGGCACTCAGAATCTTGAAATGTATCCCATGAAGGTAATTATATCAGCCTTCACAAGTGAAATACTGAATGATGAAGGTGGCCAGCTACATGTAATCTTCAGGCAGTGAGATTCTTGAGGTACCTTGCTTCTTGTTAATGTCTAGAGGAGGATCACCATGAAGAGTAAACTATGCCCTAGCCGAATGCACATCAACATCCTTTGACCATTTTTCCCCTTCTTGCAGTAACTTTCTGACTTCTGCCACTATCTCCTCAAAGAATTCAACTCTCAACCATTTTACTACTGCAAAGCCACCTCGTAAAGTATTCAAAAATTCATGAGTGATTTCTTCATCAAATCTTTTGAGGCTCGGGCAATAGTCTAACCATCCTCTTTTGCGGAATTTTTTACAACTGGCTTTTGATGCTAAAAGAACACTATGATTAGTCAGCTCGCGCCTTTGGAGATCCCCACCCATAGCTGCTACTATCAAAATGCTGCCCCGTAGGATGTATGCCGAACCTCTTAATGGAGAATTCATTTTATAGACTCAAAGCTTTTGCAGATTTATGGTGCGGAAATTTAGAGGTGAAAGAGTACTGAAGATCACTCGTATCAAGAAGTAAAGCTTATTGGTCTTCATAATTTGTTCGTGCGTGTTAAGGTATGTACCACCCAAACACATCGCATCCAAATCATTATTGTTTTAACTCAACCCTTAATAGCTTTTAAGTCATTGATAATTGATGACATAATCATAGGTTACAAACTCTTATTAAAACATTTATCAGCAGTCATGTGGAAAAGGGTTTTGACAAGACAGGAAGTAAATATCATGAAGCACTAAAATGACTAAAATAATAAACAAACAATAAATGAACCTCCCCCCAACTAAGGTGAAGGCACGGGTCCCACCGTGCCACGTCTCACAAGAGCATTAAATTAAAGAACACTAAACTCCTAAATAAAGCAAATAAAAATAAAGTATGTACGAGAGATCATGCCACGAACCTGGAATGAGCTGCAGGAAGAGCGGTGAATGATGAGATATGCTCGAATGGAGTGATATAGTAAAATGAAAAAGATGGAAGAGAGAAGAATGTGAGGTGATGTTTTTATTATGGAGAAGGTACTTTCAGGAAGAAAGTATTTATTATGGAGTGAAACGAACATTATTCTCAAAGCGAAGAATGAATATGAGTGAGGGGCTCATATTCTTGCGCTATAGGAGGATCGTGGACTTTAGTGCTCACAAATTTCTGTAGGAACTCGGTCTTGCTCTGGGGTTTATGGTACAACTTGAGACGCTGGCCATTGACTAGTAACTTTAAGCGAACAAGGTCAACGGTTGACAATCGTACAGCACCATTGGAAAATATAGCAATAATTTCATAAGGCCCTAACCAGTGGGTTTGGAACTTACCAAGAGTGTGGTGATATCTGGAGTCATACAAGAGAGCCTAGTCACTGACGACAAATATTTTATCTTTAATAAACTTGTCATGCCACTGCCTGCGTTGTTGTTGGATCAGTTTGGTGTTAGTCAGGACAGACTTCCTCCATTCATCCAGACTATTCAAGGTGAGAACTCATTCTTGCTGAGCTGTAGTGAGATCAAGGTCAAGATCCAATGTTGTCTACAATGTCTTATGTTCGAACTCGACAGGAATCATGGCCGTCTTGCCATAGACTAACTAAAATAGGGTGAATCCTATAGTAGACTTCCAAGTAGTGCGGTAAGCCCACAGTGCTTCAGGAAGCCTGGTTGCCCAATCCTTCTTATGAACATTGATGGTTTTGGTAAGAATGGCCTCCAATTCACAGTTAGTGACTTTGACCTGACCATTGGCCTATGGATGGTAGGGAGATGACTTAGCATGACGAATGTGGTATTCTTCTATTAGAGCAACGATGAGGTTGGAAGTGAATTGCGCCCCTTGATCAGAGACAATTTCCCTTGGAATACCAAAGCGGGTAAAAATGGCCTCATAAAATAATTTAGCAACATTGTTGTCCCAGGGATGCTTCATTGGTTTAGCCTTGGCCCACTTAGTAGCATAGTCAGTACAGACTAAAATGTAAGACTTACCTTGAGAAGAAGGGTCAATTGGACCCACAAAATTGATGCCCCACTTATCAAAGGGTGTGACCACCACCTGTGGCTGCAGGGGCATCTCATCGGTCTTAGTAGGCCTCCCCATTCGCTAGTACCCATCACATTTCTTTGTGTACTGAGCGGCATCTTTGTGGAGAGTCACCCAATAATACCCTATAGTCATGATTTTGAAGGCTATCCTTTTGGCTGCAAAGTGGCCACCACATGGCTCATCATGACATGCTCGGAGGATGTCATAAGTTTTATCCTCATGGATGCATCATCTCATAACTTGGTCTGGGCCAGTGTAAAACATGAAACCAGAAATCCAAGAAAAGTTGAAACTTTTCTCAGCTAGCAGCTGGCATTCCTTGGAAGAAAAATGGGCCAGCATTCAACCAGTTGTGAGATAATTGGCAAGGTCAACGTACCAGGGATTGTGTGCATTTAATAGGAACAAATGTTCATATAGAAAAATATCATCTATGGTTGCAGGATCATCAGGAACGTGCAAGCGAGAGAGAAATTCAGCCACAACATTGGCTTTCCCAGGCTTGTCAATGATTGTGATGTCAAATTCCTGCATGAGTAGTAACCAACAAGCCAATGTTCCTGAGATAGTTGGTTTATTCATCAGGCACCGAATCGTAGAATGGTCAGTGTGGACACAAATCTGGTAACCAGTAATATAATTCCTGAACTTGTTCAGAGCATAAATTATTGCAAGCAACTCTTTTTCTGTCACTGTATAATTGAATTCGGCTCCCTACAGATTCTTGCTGATAAAATAAATGGCATGTTCAATTGCATCCTCTTGCTGGCCCAATACTGCTCCGATAGCATAATCAAAAGCATCTATATGAATATGGAAGGGAAAACCCCAATTTGGTCCGCACAATATAGGTGCATTTGTTAGAACTTCCTTCAGCTACAGGAAAGCCTTGTCACACTCAAAATTCCAAGTAAAATCAGAGTCCTTTTTTAACAGATTATAGAGGGGAGCTGCAATTTGGCTAAAATCCTTGATAAACTGTCTGTAATACCCAGCATGGCCAAGAAAACTCTAGACATCTTTCTCCTTCTCTAGTGTGGTAAGAGTACTAATGACTGAAATCTTGGCGGGGTCTACTTGGATGCCATGTGAGGAAATAAAATGTCTGAACATGACACCTTCTTCCATCATCATAAAACACTTCTCACTGTTGTGAGAGAGATTATAGTCCTGGCATCTTCGGAGGACCTTTTCCAGATTTTCCTTGGCTTCATCAAAGGTGTTCCCATAGGTAGTAAAGTCATCCATGTAGATTTCCATACAATCAGAAGATATTTCTGAAAAGATACTGATGACTACTCACTAAAGAGTGGCAAGAGCGTTACATAAGCCAAAAGGGAGGACAGAATATGCAAAAGTTCCCCAAGGACAGGTGAAGGTAGTTTTCTCCAAATCCTCGGTAGCTATTTGAATTTGATTGTAACCACTGAACCCATCCAAGAAGGAAAAATACTTCTTACCTGCTAGGTTATCAAGGACTTGGTCTATGAATGGTAGTGGAAAATGGTCCTTTTTAGTGGCTATACTGAGCTCCCGGTAATCCACACAAATGCACCATTTACCTCCTTTTTTGGGCACTATGACAAGAGGTGACACCCATTGGCTTTCAGAAATTGGGTAGATAAACCCAGCATTAAGTAGCTTTTGGAGCTCAATTTTGACTATATCCCTTAGTATAGGATTGAATCTTTGTTGGGGCTGCCTGACAGGTTTATAATATGGACTTATATAGATCCGATGGGTACAAAGTTTTGGATCTATTCCTTTCATGTCGGTGTAATCCCAGGCAAAAGCCTGCTAGTTTTCTTGTAGCAACTGAAGGATAGCTTTTTGATGTGGTAATGATAGGTTAGAGCTGATATTCAATTATTTTCCAGGACTAATTTCCATTTTGATGACCTTATCCATCGTGGCCAACTCAGCAATTGGAGGTGAAGCCAGTTCATGGGGTAATAAGAGATGAAGACAGTTGGAGGATAGTGATTATGGAGATGCATTTGGAGTGGTCAAAATAGTCTCTGAGACACAGTCCGATTGCTGAAACAACTAGGAATCTATGCCATAGTTATTAGTGAGGATAGATGAAATTATCTTATCTTCTTCTCCAGAGGCAACAAACAGCTCTCTTCCTATTACCATGAGTTTCTGGATTGAGTTGGTTTCTAGATCAAGTTCATCTAATTCTGGCCATATGGCATCCTCATCCTGCAACATGGGTTGAGCAGGAGAGTAGAGTGTCAAGTTTTTGGTATTAACAACATTAGAGATGGTCATCTTCCTTGACCGACAAGCTATGAAGGCATCAGCATTGGCCAACCATGGTCGTCCTAAAATCAAAGGGTACCCACCCATATCAGCTTTAGGGGAGAGAACCACAAAGTCTATGGGATACTCCCAGGAATGTAGGGTGACTATAACATCCTCAATTACCCCATCAGGTTTAATAGTAGAAATATCAGCCAGTTGCAAAATGGTTGGTGTGTCTCGGAGACCAGCAATGTTCAGATTGGATAGGACTTCTTTGGTCATAACATTTATAGATGCACCTAAATCCACTAAGGCATTTTGAACTTGTATACCTTGGATGGTAACTGTAACCATAGGACTTCCTGGATCAGCGTACTTGGGTACAGACAACTTGTCTAACATAAGATCAGAGTGCTGGCTAACGACATGACTGGTCTTGGGATCCTTTTTCTTCCTTCCAGGTTGTTTAATGCAAGCCTCCCAAATAGCTCTAGTATATGCAGGGACTTCCTTGATAGCATCTAGGAAATGAATCTTTATCGTTATATGCTTTAATTGGTCAAGTAAGTCTGCTATAGCATGGTTTACTATGGGTTTAGCTTGTTTAGCTAATCTCTAAGGGAATGGAGGCTCTTTGGCTATAGGAGCTAACACATCTTAGTGGTCAACAGGAGGCTCCACCACTTCGGTTATGATAGGGGGTTGCGGTGAAGCAAGAGTAGTTCCTAACTTGAGATGAATGTCATGCAAGGCATAGCTTTGCTACTGAGTGGGCGGTTTGTTATTGGGATTAGGATTAGGTTGTGTGGGTAGCTACGGTGGCATAGGAGGATTATTAATAGCTACAGGAGGAGGCATTAGAGCTTGTTGTTGTGGAGGGGGCATTATGGCTTCCTGATTGGGCTGATTAGTCCATTGATTAGGTTGTTTCCACCCTTGCTGGGGCTATTTCCACCCTTGTTGGGGTTATTTCTAGCCCTACTGGGGCTATTGCCAGCCTTGCTGGGGCTATTGCTAACCCTACTGGGGTTGTCGCCAACCCTGCTGGGGCTGGTGCCACCCCTGCTGAGGTTGCTACCAATTATTATATCCTCCAAAATTATGGGGACCTGAATTTGGGAAACTCTGTCATGGATTATTATTGCTAGGAATTTGAAGAGGATCTTGGGGCATACCTAGTTGTGGGGCACATGGCCTGTGCTAAGCGACATACAACACCTCTCCATTTTTATCTATAGCTTTGGACTCCATAGGCATCGGCTGGGACTCCACATTTGCAATGGTCTTGCATTTGCAGCTCCTCTTCTTCTCCCTATAATGTAGGCAGTATTCAGTGAGCACAACATCAACATCCTCCTTCTTCTTTCTAGCTTGCATGGTATCCAGCTGAGTAGCGACATCATTAATGATTTCCTGCTTGAAGTTCGATAGAAGATTAGAAAGTTCCATCTTGGATACCCTAGAGCTAGCAGACTTGTGTGGTAGGTCTCAAATTCCCCTACCCTTCTTAACAGTGGCTCGGGAGTAGTTCAGGCAGATATTTTTGATATCATCCCAATTTTTTTATGTAATGTTGCCTCTAGCCATCAGGTCTAGAGCCTCAATGCTCCCTTCATTGACACCTTTAATAAAAAGGTGTTTCTGACAGTCCTCATTTAGTTGATGCTGAGTGTTACACTGCAGGTTGAACATGAACCTAGAGACATAATCTTCCAAGGTCTCATCCTCTTTTTGGGCCATCCTGAAGATGTCATCACCTTTCAAATCTCACCCTCGACAGTATTCTTTGTATTTAGAAAGGAACATGTTGCTCATGGCAGTCCAATCTGCTACGGTGTTAGCACCAAGGCCCATAAACTATCTTAGCATGGATTCCTTCAAAGTGGATGGAAACAACTTGAGCTTATGTGCATCAGTTGTATAGTCATAGCTCCTACAAAGGATGTTGAACTCAAAAAGGAAAGTCTCAGGGTCTTTGGTGATGAGGCCATAGAACTTGGACAAAGCTGTAGAGGGTATGTTCTTCAAATTTTGATTTCACTTCTGAGGTGGAATTGGGAAGGGAAAGTTTGGTTGAGCCATCCTTGGAGGAGGCCCTAGCTATGACAAGAGATCTTCTGGTTCAACAAATAGTTCATCTAATTTCAAGGATTCGTTAGATGATAGTAAGTGATCAAATGCATTAGCAAATACATTCTCAAATGGTTCTTCAACTTCTATGGCTGCAACTTGGGGTTCCTCAAGCTCAGGGTGGAATAGATTAAATGGCTTAGCTTGATGATCTTGAGGAAGGAAATGCCCAGGATGATCCATTCTTCTATGCATAAAAATAAATGCTAAACTAGGCCTAAAATGACTCTAGGCTAGATTAGATTGACACCATCCCCGACAGTGGCGCCAAAAATGACTGCTCTTTATAATACCTTTGCAGTTAAGGATTATGCATCCTTTCCACTAGAAATAATACATTGAAGTCATTTAAATTATTGACTAGGGAGCGTAAACTTGAAATGGTGACTGCAAAGTATATGCTCTAATCCATTCTAAAAGCCATCATTATAGTAAATGGAAGATACTTGAAATGGGACTAAACTAGGAACTAAAATATCAACAGGGTAATCTAAAGATAAAGGAACCTGCTTGGAATAGGAATTTTAACTCTATGTTGAAGGAACAATAAACTAGCTAACTTCCTTTGCTGCAAGAACAACCGTTAGTGTTGTTACTAATGGTTGCAGGAGCAACAGAGTCTTACTTGCTTCAAATAACTTGCAACCTACTTATTTAAAATAACTTGCAACCTACTTAACTATGAATTAGATTCACCTCCCATGTGGGCCCCCATAGAAGCATGAATGAAAAAGATCTTAGATACTAGAAATTGAAGCTCTCATTACTTATTCATAAAACATGGATTACAAAAGATGCAGAAAACAAGATTGTATTTTCTCTTTTATGAATTACAATAGACTACTGGAATACTAACTCTATCTCTATCGTCGTGCTGCTCAAAGTTCAGCAGACATCTTATTTAAAGGGAAACTACAACTTACAACTAAAATCTAGGATTACTCCATTAGATGAGGATTGTAATCAATACAAATTATCTCATAACAGAAAATGGCAGTTATTCAATAAATTATCCTAGAATGTAGCACACGATGGTTCTAGATCCGCGCATGGCATAAAATAGGAAATTGTATTGACCCAGCCTTCCCGCGAAGATCTTTTAATGATGATTATATTGGTTCACGTGCTCTTGACTGGTTCAGCTCGAGACCTATGGTGAAAGAACCTGACCTTGACTTCTTCAGCGACACTCTGCTGGATTCTAGAACTGCTCCACTAATTCCTGCAAAAAGGATTACCACACACATACCATCTTTGACACATATATATATTTTCATCACTAAAATTTAGAAGAAAGTATTTAAACTTAATTAATGCTCTTTTAGGACATAAGCTACAAGAAGGACACTACCCTCAAACATAGCATAGAAAATGGAACCATTCATTTAGTTATATTACTTATTCATTTTATATAAGATCATAAGTTCCAAGTGTCATACTTTCATAACCTTTTCACCATCTAACTTCCTACTTATGTCCATTTCTTACATAAAATATATAAAAACATAAGTTTAAGTATCAATTACAAGTAAAATTTATCACAAAGATGGCAAAAAGTATTATCAAAAGATGGCCATTAGATTGGCTCATCAACTCTTCTTCTTTTTGTCCGTCAATGTGTAAAGGAGTTACAACAGGTTCTCAACTTGAAAATGAAACCCCTTGACGAAGATAAATATCGTCTGGTAACAAGTTATTTCTCATGTAATGTGACCTAGTAAAGGTCAGAATTAACACGATTGATCACAATTTGACAAGAACACTTTAAAATCCTTTTGCAATTTTAAATTTTAACTAGATGTAAGGATTTTAACCAGTTAGGGTTACAGTCACATAGAACTGTGAAAAGGGTATCTAAAAAGTTACAAAATTCTGTCCAAACCCTCTGGAAATGCTTTTTGTTTGTCTCTTTTTGTTTATGGGCATCACTTTACTGCGGTGTATGCGTGACTTTTCACTTTGTAGGTGGTAACTAGAATTGTTGTACGTGGCACTCTGCAGTTTGTAGGCGGTGTTTAGCCATTTATAGGCGTTGTTTGAAAACTTTTAGGTGTCACTTTCCAGTGAGCTAGGCATTGTTTCAATACTTGCAGGCATAAATTTAGTTTATAAGCGTAACAAAAATGATTTTAGGCGTTGGTTAATTTTCTATACACGTCACTTTGCTGATCAAGTTGGTTTTTCATAGTTTTTAAGGTTTTAAAATTATAAATTCTATGATCAGATCAGTAGGATTGAATTCTTGCTTGAAAATTAAGACACAAACACAACACATATATCAAATTTTCATCTTACCCCTAAAACACACTAAGCATATGTTCTCAGATGTTTTCACGGGTCTTGTACAAGAAATTCTTCCGAACAATCTACCTAGAGTCAAATTTGGCACTTAAACAATGGCTCTAAAAAGGTAGCTTGCTACTTATCTGCGTTTTAATTATCCTCCATTTTAAACCATGAAGAGTCTCTTATAACCTCATTACAAGGGCTTCCCACATGCACAAAAGTAAAATTTTGCACAATCCTAAAGGAGTACTCAAGGAAGTGAATATTCTCAACACAACTTAGTCACCACCCCTTTGGGGATGAGTGTGTTTGATTATAGTGGGTCAGATTAGTCTCACAGATAAAGTGAGTGTATCCCACTTGGGTCATTCCCTCTCACTGCCTTTGTAAACGTATTCTCGGGAGGTAGGACCTCTATGGATCTAGCATGTCTATGAAAGAAAAAATTAAACTTTGTCAAGTAATTTTGGGAATTTGATTCACTCAAAAAGAGTGAAGAGAATATCCCTATTAATTTCCTTAGTTCCAAACACTTCAAACCCTTTTGTTCATTTTTAACCTCTTGAAAATGAGGCTTTTAATGAATTAAAATGTGTGGTTCAATTTCTTCCCTTTCTTTCTACCACCCAAATGCAACACTTTTAGCTTTTTGATCAACTTCAAAAAGTTGAGAGCATATACCTAATGTCTTTTTTGGAATGGACAATAATAGGGTGGCCCTATTAAACTAGATTCAAATAAAATTCCACAAT
Source organism: Thuja plicata (assembly GCA_018584345.1). Lineage (NCBI taxonomy): Eukaryota > Viridiplantae > Streptophyta > Pinopsida > Cupressales > Cupressaceae > Thuja > Thuja plicata. Next base: position 408,656 of record MU226743.1, on the reverse strand, counting down.
TTAATCAATGCAATCTTGTTAAATAGAATACCTTTATCCGAAGCTAGCAAAGGCTAGGTGCATTTTTGAGAGATTTTTTTATTTTTTTGATACTCACCTAGTGGTGATAGTTCCCTCTCTGTCTCCTCCAACAAGTTAGTCAAAAACACAACAAAAGTGAAGAAAAACCAATTGAAATGACAACAAAAATTAAGGTCCTTAATCAATTTTACAAAATTACAACTTAAGCACTTAATGAAAAAAATAAATTTAGAGAGGGAAACTTCTTTTTGTAAGCATTACTAATTTTAATAAAATGATCAAATAACACTTTCTCTTCCTCTAAACTTTCTAAAATAATAGCACTATGAATTTTCTTGGAGTGCTTGTTTCAGATTCTTACCTATTTGCTTTCCCTTTTGACCCTCAACTCTGGTTTCTGCACCTTTAAGTGTTTGTTCATCTGCAGAAAAATTAACAACAAAGAATTAGTAATATGAATTTATCATTCTGCAAGTAAGAAAACATAGAAAACAACAAGTGTCATTTTGCATCTTATAAGCGTTACTTTGCAGTATGCTATGCATTTCTTTGCACTCTTCTAGGTGTTACTTTACTAATAAAAGATGTTAAAATAAAGTGATCAGGAGTGACAAAGCTGATTAAATGTGGTAAAAGAAAATGCACAGTTGGAAGATAAAACTTTGCAGGCATTATTTCCTAAATGCCAGGCATTTCTTTACGAGCACATGCGTCACTCTTTAACTGGCAGGTGTGACAGAAATTAGACAAGAAGTGACAAGGAATTCTCAGGCATCATTTGAATGCTTCCAGGCATTATCATTTAGCTTGTAGGTGATACTTTACCTGCAATCTGCAAAATAAACATAAAATGAAGCACAAAACACACAAAATATGAAAAAAAAAACAAGGATTAGAGGCTTAAAGCCCCATGGTGGGTTCCATTTATGTGTGTGATTTTTACACCTTCATGAGATTAGTTTATTTACTAGCAATTATATGGGAAAAAATTAACAATTTAAGCTAAGAATTGAAATTAAATCCTTAAGCATCCCATGGATCTCAAACTAACCATGATGATAGAGCTCTCAGCCTTAATCTCTACTAGTGACAGTCTTAGAATGAGAAAATGATATTGATATGCCTATCTAGTTCACAAATACTCTTAAATTACCTCAACAATTCACTCAAATGCTCTCAAATTGTGCTTTTCTATTGCTCAAATTGCTTTGACAATGTTCTCAATTGCTCTCAAAATGACTATAGTATGGATGTTTTGCATTTGAATGTGTAATATTTTCTTATTCTTGTATAATGCTCTTTATTTATGGATTTTCCCAAGTGTAGGGGGTGGATTCAATTGATCATGGTTTAGCCTTGGTTGAGTGAGAGGCTTTCAAATGGTTTCAAATGGGGGGACAATTAAAATGATTATCTTGAAGCTTGGGACAAGATGATAAGAATGAGTGGTTGAGATGAAAAAGGGTCAAATGAGTGGTAGAGATGAAAAATTGGAGTGATCCATGTGCTTTTCCTTCTCAATTCTCATTGGCTCTTTCAATCCTTGTTGAAAGATATTAGGATTTATTTAATTTAATGAATTAATTAATTTAGCCATCGGTGCAGGAGCACCCAAACTAAACTACATGCTCCTATGGACCCTTGGGGTTAATTCAAGGTCCTAAGAGGCCTTTACAAACATCAAACACTCTATGGTTAGTCATTGGGTCACCATGTAAGACCACAGTACAAAGATTGGCACAATATAAGCCCTTGGGCCACTATGAGTCACTTATGAACCCAAGCCATAGAAATAGTTTGTTTTTGAGTTGTTAGGGTTTAGATCCACTAGGGATCATATGAATAAGATCTTGACCAAATTTGGTCACTAGATTTGCAAAAATGCATAAAATGAAAAAGTTGTTCAAAAGTTGTCAAGCAACTTTTGAACAAACTTAACAACTTTTTGAAATTAGAATCCCAAATGGTCAAGTTGGTTCAAAATTGGTTTGTAACCATTGGGAGTGCCTAAAATATCCCTTTCAGGTGGGTGGTAGGTGAATGATGCACTTACTATTTTGAAATCAATAAAATATAACCATTTTCTTGCATTCTGAAGCAGACAATCATCGTGTATAGATAAGTATGACCAGAGAACCATGTGAATATAACACAGGGGGATAGTGGTTTGATCCTTCTTCCTTTTTCTTTTGGTTTCATTCCTTGATCGATTATAGTTTGCATGTTATAGATTTTACAAAACCACTACCTGAATTGTAGGCCCTAATTCAGGGTTTCGAGAAGAATTAGGTGTATCTTCACTTTCCACCATGGGAATCTAATGCCCCTTGGTGGAAAGATTTTTCTTAGGATTATTTTCAACATTCTACAAGATAGGGTTCTCAAGTTGTAGGGAAGTGGGAAAGAATTGATGCCCTAGGTGTATATGCACATGTATGCACCTATCTTGATTTAGGATAGCAGTCATATCTTTTGTCTTGGGATTGATCAAAGGATCTAGGCAGGAGGAGAAGACACTTATGCACCCCCTCACATGATCCAATATTCATTTTTGGTATTGGATATATCTAGAAGGTACTTGTAGTGTAATTGGAGGCCTAATTAGGGCTAATTGGTAGAGAAAATTGGTTCACCATTCTGCCTTCTTTTCAGTTCCAAGTTCCAAGGATTTAGTCCAAAGTCTTTGGTCATAAAGGGTATCTAAAAAACTTATTAGTTCTTGTAGTGGGGTGGAGAAATCTCAGATGAGATCAAAATTCCCTCTGGAAAAGGCTACAAGCAAAAACATAGGTTTGTGAAGCAACCATGGTGTATGATTTGTTTTTAAGTAAAATAACCATTGGAACTAATAAGTAGGGACCTAAATAGACCATACCTACAACCATAGGTCACCCTTGGTCCTACATGTCACTTTGGGGGGTATTATTGTGAATAAGGGTCACTTGGCTTATAAGACCAACCTAGATAGTTGGTATTGGAGGATTGGTAAACCTAGTGATTAGGTTACCCTTGAGATTTTGGGGTTGTGAGAACCTTGAATCAATCCTTCTATTACATTTTTGATAAGTGTAAAGCCTTGTGACCATCACTAAGAAAAAAACCTAGGGTACCTTACCCTATTGGGAGATCTTTATAAGCTTCCAGTTTCCCACTTTGCATCAAGTGGTATCAGAGCTATGTCTGCTCCTGAGGATGAGGATATTCCTTCAAGATTTGCAAACAGTGAGTTAACAAAGATCGTGAGAGAACAAAGAGTAGCAAATGCAGCATTGACAAGAAGAATCCAAGAGTTGGAAAACAAGGTAGAGAGGGGAAAGGGAGACACTTCTATTGGTGAAGAAGGGATTGAGTCAGAGAGTGACAACCTTGATCAGGATGTGAATATTCCTGCAGAATAGAGACCTTTTATAGATGCCTTGAAATCTATGGGAGAAGAACGATGGATGAGAAGTTGGATTTTCCAACTTTTAATGGAAAGATGAATGCAGACTTGGCCTTAGATTAGATAGAGGCCCTAACAAGTCTTTTTGAGTGTGAGGACATCCCTAAGAAGTAGAGGGTGAAGATGGAAAGATCCAAGTTAAAGGGAGCAGCCCTAACTTTGTGGAACTTTATCCAAATAGAGAGGGTGAAGAATGGGAAGAATATGATCTCTTCATGGAATAGAATGGTTGCATTGGTCAAGGAGACCTATGTGCCTAAATACTATGGGGTACAACTCCATAGGAAGAAGCAAAGTCTAAAATAAAAGGACATGGATGTGGGTTCATACACCAAGGATTTCCGAAAATTGTGTATGAAGACAAATGTGGCAGAAGATGAAGAAGAAAAATTGGCAAGATATATGAATGGTCTGAAAGTATCCATTCAAGAGGAACTAATCCTACACTACCCTACCACAATTAACAAGTGTTATCAAATGGCACTCAAGGTAGAGGAAAAGTGGAAGAGAAAGCAGGACTTTGGAAATGGAAAGAGTAATGACAGTGGGAAGAACTTTAGGGGTAGAGGAACCTCTTGGAATAGAGGACAATACAGTGGTAATGGCAGCAGAACCCTTGAACAAGGAGATAAAGAAAATAGTGATACAAACTCTAGAGGTAACTATAGAGGGAGAAGACCCTTCAATAGGGGAAGAACAAAAAGTGGTAGAGGAAATGGACCATTGAGGTGCTACTATTGCAACCGATTAGGACATCATGTAGGCAAGTGTCCTAAAAAGAGGAACAACAACAATGGTGGAGAAAGGAGAGCACAACTCATCCAAGAGGATAGGTAGGAAGACAATTCAAATCAAATAAACCTAGAACTAGAAGAAGGAAAATTCTTGATTATGAGGCAAGTCTTCCTCCAAGTGCCACAAAGCCAAGAGCCTCCACAAAGAAATAAACTCTTATGGACAAAGATAAAATGCAATGGAAAGGTATGTCAATTACTTATTGATTCTGGCTCTACTAAAAATATTATTTCTTGTGAAATGGTAAAGAATTTAAACCTCCCTAAGAAACCTCATCCTTTTCCTTACCATGTGTCTTGGCTTACAAAGGGTCAGCAAACCTTAGTCACTGAACAAGCTTGGGTAGATTTTTCAATCTCAAATTTTAAAGGCAAGGTTCTTTGTGATGTAGTTGAGATGGATGCCTCCCACATCCTCTTAGGAAGGCCCTGGTAGTATGATGTTGATGCTACCCACCACTGTAAGAAAAATACCTGCTCCATCATTAGAGATGGGAAAAATTTCACTATGAAGCCCCTACCTTACATTAAAACAGAGAAGGAGTCTACTGTCATAACCATGGGAGGAAAAGAAATGCTTAAAGTATTGAGTGAGTCTAAAACTAAGGCATATGTTTTAATATCCAAACCTAATGATAAAATTATATGTGATAAGGATGATCCTACACCAAATGAAGCCAAGGATTTGCTTAAAAAGTATATTGTTGTGACCGTCAGTGATCTTCCCACAACCCTCCCTCCCTTGAGAGATATTAGTCACCAAATTGACTTAATGCTTGTCTCCTCCTTGCCTAACAAATCCCCATACAAGATGACTCTAGTGCAGCATGCTGAGATAGAAAAGCAAGTGAATGAATTTCTAGAGAAGGGGCTCATCCAAAAGAGTCTCAGTCCATGTGTTTTCCCTTCAGTTTTGGCCCCCAAAAAGGATGGTAAATGGAGATTGTGCATTGATAGCAGGGCCCTAAACAAGATCAACTAGGAGGTGCTTGTTATTTCACTAAGATAGAATTAAATTTTGGATACCATTAGATAAGGATCAAACCAGGAGATGAATGGAAGACAACATTCAAAACTACTAAAGGTTTGTTTGAATGGTTAGTAATTCCTTTTGGGCTAAGCAATGCCCCTAGTACTTTTATGAGGCTTATGAATGAGATATTCATTGATTTCATTGGTAAATTTGTTGTTATTTATCTTGATGACATATTGATATTCAGCCATAGAAAAGAAGAACATCTAAATTATGTGGAACAGGTCCTAAGAAGGCTTCATCAGCACAAGTTGGTGATCAACATGGAAAAATGCATATTTATGAAAAAGGAACTCATCTTCTAAGGTTTTGTCATCTCCCAAGGCACTCTCAGAATGGATCTAGAGAAAGTTGCAGCCATAGTCAATTGGCCTCCACCCAAGAATCAAGTAGATGTTAGAAGCTTCCGTGGATTGGCCACCTTCTATAGGAAGTTTATTAAAAAATTTAGTGATGTGTGTTCACCAATACTTGACACCATTAAAGGAGGTAGAAAGAAAAAGTTTGCTTGGACAAAGGAAGCCGATGATGCATTTCAATATTTGAAGAATAGAGTCTCTCAGTATCCTATCTTGACTCTTCCTGACTTCAACAAGGTCTTCATAGTGGAGACAGATGCAAGTAACTTGGCAATAGGTGTAGTCCTAAGCCAAGAAGGAAAACCAGTCGCCTTCTTCTCAGAGACACTAAATGAGGCTAAAAGGAAGTACTCTACCTATGACTTGGAACTCTATGCCATGGTACAAGCCCTCAAGAAATGGAGGCACTACCTAATTCCCAAGGAGTTTGTAGTATACACTGAGAATCATGCATTGAGCTTCCTCAATTCACAAGAGAAACTCTTTGTCAGACATCTCAAATGGGTAGAACAACTGTAGGCCTACACCTTCAACATCAAACACAAGAAGGGTGTAGCAAACAAAGTTGCTGATGCACTTAGTAGAAGAGTGGGTCTGGTTGAAGAGGTCCAACTCCAAAGTGTGGGAATTGGTTCCCTTAAAAATATATAACATGATGACCCTAATTTTGCAAAGATCTTTCAAGTTTGTACAAAGATGGTTGGAAGATACCATACTGATTTTTCTGAATACCTGATTTAGAATGGACTCCTATTCAAAGGAGCTCAACTCTACATTCCCAAATTCTCAAAGAGGGAAAATATAATAAGGGAAAAGCACTATGGTGGACTAGGAGGACACTTTGGAATCAACAAGACTACAGACATGGTGAAAAGAAGCTATTTTTGGCCAAGGATGAACAATGATGTCAAGAAGTTTTTTGAAAATTACACCATCTATTAGCAAGCAAAAGGTGTGTCAACAAATCAGGGGTTATATCAACCTCTACCAGTTCCCTCTAGGCCTTGGGAATCAATCTCAATGGATTTTGTCTTGGGGTTTCCTAGAAAAAAACAAGGGTTTGATAGTGTTTTTGTGATAGTGGATAGGTTTAGTAAAATAGTCCATTTTGTACCATGTAAAAGCACCAATGATGCTTCCCATATTGCACATCTCTTCTTTAAAGAGGTAGTTAGGATCCATGGTTTGCCTCAAAAAATTGTATCTGACAGGGATGTGAAGTTTCAAGGCCATTTTTGGAGGACACTCTTCAAGAAACTTAGCACTAATCTAACCTACAACTCTGCCTATCATCCACAAATGGATGGATAGACTAAGGTAGTAAACAGATCCTTAGGAAATCTCCTAAGATGCCTAACCAAAAAGTATGCACAAAGTTGGGATGTAATCTTGCCCCAAGCAGAGTTTTCTTTCAAGGATTCTATGAACAAGTCAACAGGAAAGACCCCCTTCCAAGCATAATATGGCCTTCACCCCAAAGGACCATTGGATCTAGTAGAACTTCCATCTGATTTCAGAATCAGTGCTCAAGGACAAGAACTAGAAAAACTTATAACAAAGGTGCAGCATGAAGTGAAAGAAACACTCCAAAAATCAACTTTGAAATACAAGGACATGCAGACAAAAGAAGAAGGGAAATCCACTTCAACGTTGGAGACAAAGTATGGGCATTCTTAAGGAAAGAGAGACTCCCTAAGGGTAGATATTCCAAAATTTAGATGAAAAAGTTGGACCATGCAATATCCTTAACACAATGGGTGAGAATGCATATGCGATCTCTCTTCCTCCCACTTTGAAAATTTCTCCAATATTCAATGTTGCAGACCTAACTCCCTATAAGGGCACAACAAATCAACCAAATGATCAAAGCAACTAGACAGATTTGAATGATGAAAACTATGTCACCAATCTCCCACCAAGCCAGCCAGTGGAATTGGACTCCATTTTGGACACCAAAGTCTTGAAGCAGAAAAGAAAGAACAAATATGTGTAGTACTTAGTTAAATGGAAAGGTCTTCCTTACATAGATGCTACCTGGATGACTGAAGCCCAGATCAAACAACATGGCACCACTATTACTCAACTATCCTCAAGTGGGAACTTGAGTTCTCATCTCATGGGGAGTATGGTGCAGGAGCACCCAAACTAAACTACATGTTCCTATGGACCCTTGGGGTTCATTCAAGGTCCTAAGAGGCCTTTACAAACATCAAACACTCTAGGGTTAGTCATTGGGTCACCATGTAAGACCATAGTACCAAGATTGGCACAATATAAGCCCTTGGGTTACTATGAGTCACTTATGAACCCAAGCCCTAGAAATAGTTTATTTTTCATTTTTTAGGGTTTGGATCCACTAGGGATCATATCAATAACATATTGACCAAATTTGGTCACTAGATTTACAAAAATGCATAAAATGCAAAAGTTGTTCAAAAGTTGTCAAGCAACTTTTGAAAAAACCTAACTTTTTGAAATTAGACTCCCAAATAGTCAAGTTGGCTCAAACTTGGTTTGTAACCTTTGGGAGTGCCTAAAATATCCCTTTTAGGTGGGTGGTAGGCGAATGATGTACTTACTATTTTGAGCATTCTAAAGTAGACAGTCGTTGTTTACATATAGGTACGACCAGAGAAGCATATGAATCTGACACAATAGGATAGTGGTTTGATTCTTCTTCCTTTTTCTTTTGGTTTCATGCCTTGATCAATTATAGTTTGCAAGTTATAGATTTTACAAAACCATTGCCTAAATTGTAGGCCTTAATTCAGGGTTTCGAGAAGAATTAGGTGTATCTTCACTTTCCACTATGGGAATCTAATGCCCCTTGGTGGAAAGATTGTTCTTAGGATGATTTTCAACATTTTGCAAGATAGGGTTCTCAAGTTGCAGGGAAGTGGAAAGGAATTGATTCCCTAGGTGTATATGCACATGTATGCACCTATCCTAGTTTAGGATAACAGTCATGTATTTTGTCTTGGGATTGATTAGAGGCTTTAGGTGGGAGGAGAAGACACTTATGCACCCCCCCACATGATCCAATATTCATTTTTGGCATTGTATGTATCTACAAGGTACTTGTAGTGTAATTGGAGGCCTAATTAGGGCTAATTAGTAGAGCAAATTGGTTCACCATTCTGCCTTCTTTTTAGTTCCAAGTTCCAAGGCTTTAGTCCAAAGTCTTTGGTCATAAAGGGTATTTGAAAACCTGATTAGTTCTTGTAGTGGTGTGGAGAAATCTCAGATGAGATCAAAATTCCCTCTCGAAAAGGCTATAATCAAAAACATAGGTTTGTGAAGCAACGATGGTGTATGAGTTGTTTTTAATTGAAAGAACCATTGGAATTAATAAGTAGGGACCTAAATAGACAATACCTACAACCATAGGTCACCCCTGGTCCTACATGTCACTTTGGGGGGTATTCTTGTAAATAAGGGTCACTTGGCTTATAAGACCAACCTAGATAGTTTTTATTGGAGGATTGATAAACCTAGTGATTAGGTTACCCTTGGGATTTTGGGGTTGTGATAACCTTGAATCAATCCTTCTTTTACATTTTTGATAAGTGTAAAGCCTTGTGACCATCACTAAGAAAAAAACCTAGGGTACCTTACCCTATTAGGAGATCTTTGCAGCTTCCAGTTGCCCACTTTGCATCATCCATGTAGGGGAATAGGTTGGATTTCATTTTTGATTTAAACTATACAATTAATTGATTAAAATCAATTATATAGTTTGATTAATCCCTTTAGGCTTATATTTAATTATTTGATGTCATTTTTTAATTGATCCTTTGGTTTAAATTGATTTTGTCCCAATTTGATTTAATAAATTTCCATTTGATTTGATTTGGTCCATTTTGATTGATTTAGAGAAATTTTATGAGATTTGCAGATTTTTTTTATAAAAGAACACCTCACCAATTTTAGGTGTCTACAGTAACAATGAGTGGAGTGTATGACCCTATGTTAAAGCAATTGTAAACACATTAATGGGAGTAATAGCTTTACCAAAGTGTACATGCATCCACAAGAGATGTTTCCACTATGAGAAGCCCCAAGGAGGAACAAATCAATGGAAATAAGCACATGTCAAAAGAGAGAGCAAGAAAGGGATCTATTCACTTTGGGGTCAGTAGGTCATATGATAACTCATGTATATTAGAATTATATCAAAATGAACTATTATCATCCCCCAAAGGTAGCAGAACTACAAGCACAATGGAAGAATGACACTTAAGATTTATGAAGAAAGATCTCATTGGGTTGGCATCATGGAGACCCAAAAATAATAGATAACTATCGCTTTGTATCATCCCCAATCAAACAGCACAAAGGAACATTTACGAACAATTCTAAATGTACAACATAAAATTTAATGACATACAGAAGAAGTGAGATACAAATAGAATAATTTTACAATAGAATTATTCCTTTATCACCTTATGCCAATAGAGAAACAAGGGTTTTTTAAAGAAATATAAACAAAAATTGATGACATGTAACTGATTGAATGTTTGATAATATTAAGTTGAAGATAATGCAAGGCATTAAATCATTTAATGGTTTGTATTTTCATTGATGTCAACTTGATATCATCTGTATGGTCATGTACATAATGCCAAAGACTTCAGAGAATCAATGGAACAAAGGTTATGATTTCAACAATGCATAAAAGTCAAGTATTCACTAAGTGGCAGACACCACTGACAGAGTTCACACCATCGAAGAAGAAAAAGAAGAAAAGTCATAGTGATACCTGAAAAGCAGAAGACAGTGTTGCTCAATGAAGAAAAACCACAAGATGCCCGACGAACTAAAAATAGAGTTTCCTGATGAGTAAAGATCCAATGATGCCCGATGGATGGAGATCCCAAAGCTACTTGTAGTCACACCGATGGAACTGTCAGTTTTTAACAACAACAAACTAAAGAGTTGACCGATGGAATAGAGAGTTTAGAAAATGACAAAATATCTAGCTGGCAAGAGCTAAAGATAGACTTAACTAGTTGTTTTCTTTGTTTTATTCAACTAGAGTTAAGTAATTGATATAATAATGATTTGTACAGTTGGCATGAAGATAACTACGAGACAAATCAGGAGTTATGCTTTAAATCTAATTGGATGGATTGTTTTTCATGCCAAGAATCAAGAATCAAGAAGCAATGAATATTATGTCTATATAAGAGACATGCTTAATTAATTTTAAAGAGAGATTACATTCACGAAAAGGGATTAAGGGGAGTGAATAAAAAGAGGATGCTGAAGAGAAACTGATGAAGAAAAACTTCATGCAATACTAATCAATCAAGCTGAAGGAGAGCTAAGGAATTCTACAGACACCAAAAAATAGTGAGCACATCATCATAGAGTAGGAAGTCTAGAGAACAAAAGAATTGAATTGATACATTGATCAGAGAGGTGATGTACTTAAATAGATCTAAAAATCTACAATTCAAGTTGCATTAGAAATGGGTCATATTGTTTCAGTTTAACCATTGAAGCATCAAGTCTCTTAATAGATTAGGACTTAATAGTATTCTATATATTGAGGTACATCCCAAGGAGTGCCAAAAAGGTTGATTCATGAAAGTAGCATTGGATATGCCCAATGCCTATTGACAGTCTAAGAGAGAGGTTGATTCAAGGATGGCAGCATTAGATGCCTGATACTAAGTGACAACCTATATCTGTAAAATCCTCTAACAAGGTCACACCTAATAGTGTTTTTGTAACCTTTAACAGGGTTGGCTCTTAACAGGGCTCACTTCAGAAGAGTGAAAATTTGGGGTACCGGTCCCAATGGTTTTTTCCCTTAATAGGGTTTCCATGTTAAAATCCATGTGTTATATGTGTGTATGATGAATTTATTTATTGTTTTGTATCTTACATAATTCATTCTAGATATATCGGTATACTCTGCATATTTACTATATTTCAGTAAATAGTTATACTGCTTATCGGTAATCAAGAAGAATAAGGACAGACAAGGAAAACTGATAGACAATTAATCATTATAAATATTTCATGGCATGCATCTTGTAGGGACTTAATATTTTGAGGTTGATTTAATTGGTGGTTAAGTTTAAGGATAATTTTTTGAGGTCACTGTTCACCCCCCCCCCCCCCCCCTCTCAGTTATTACTAACAAAAATATATAACATGTATCACATCATAGGGGGAGCACATCATGACAAAAAAGAAAACATACATAATCCACCACACAAGAGGATCTAGTAAATCTTATCCCCTCCCCCCCCAACTCAGTCTGTAATGTTTTGGGAAGGTGGGAAAATTGCAAGAGGAGAAACATCAAGCACAAATGATGGAACAATAGCCAGTTCCAAACAAGGATCATGTTGTGAAGATAGGTCACTTTGTTCATCACTAGGAGTGATAAATAACTATTATAAAAGCATAGATGGTAAATCATGATCAAGATCAATATTCGCATACATGTCCTCAGAATCAATAGCATGAATATCAATGTTAGCATCAAATACATCATCATCAATAGTATCTTATTCATCTAACCTAATTGTAATTGAATCCAATATACAAATAGAATTATCATGTTTTCTTAATTTCATCTTTTTCAAATTAACTTCCTCCTTTGGCTCAAGCATGTGTTGGTCAAAGGTAATTAAGAAATCAATAGGTGTATGAGGTGAAGCAATTTTTGAGAAGCATGATGGTAGGCTCTAGCATGAAACTTACAATGGAAACCATGAGCATGATGGGTGAATTTGGTTTTGTTTGAAATTTGGTTTGGTTCAGGATCAATCAAGATTGGGACCTTTTATTCTTTAGGAGGAAGAGAACGGAAGGAGTCACACTAGGTTGAGTGATCATTGGAGGAGAATGTGTATAATAAATAGGAGGTGGAATGGAAGCATATATAGGAGGTGTAGGAGGTGTAGGGAGAATTCCAAGTCAAGGAAAAGGAGATGGAAGACTCTTTTTTCTAAGTTCACAAATCATTTGGACTTTCTAAGCTTGATAAGAGTGCAAGATATTATCAATGCAAGGTTGAACTAGTTAAGGAATAGAAGGCCAAAAGAAATCAAGTTCAATTGAGTCTCAAGGAACTAAAGGATAATAAAGACTATGGTTAATATTCATGATCTCTCTATTATGAGGAAATTTAAGACATTTATGAATAGGAGAAGCTATGGATTTCAAGGATGTAAGATAAGGAAGACCAAGTTTGACTTGAAATTGATCAAAATTTGTATCACGGTAAAGGTAACATCCATATTTTTATTACCAACCTCAACATGAAATGAAATAGAACCATGGGAAGGATAAAGGAAACCATTGAAATTTTGGATCATAACATTAGATTCATCATAAACATCATGTTGCAATTTCCTACTAAAAAGGTGTTCTTCAGTTATCACATTCACCATGCAAGTAGGATAAATAAGGACACCACGAGAATGAAGTTCATTAACCTTTGTGATAATATAGAGAGGATGATCAGGTGATTTAATTGTCTCAGTAGAGTCAAAGGTAATGCAAGGATCAGATTGAGGTTTAGGCTTGAATTGATTAATAAGGCTGACAACATGATTAGCATCATCACATTCCATATTATAGTTAACCCATTGAGAAGAAGATGAAAGTTGAGTAGACTCTATGGTATTGGTTGAATGAGATGGAAAAGGATTGGTGTAAATTTGCAAGTTTTGATTACAAGGTGCTAGAAATTTGTTTTTATGATTATTGACACCTTCAACAGATATAGCATTAAAATCAATAAGGTCCTGGATAACAGATTTCAAGCATAAACACTTTTCAGTATCATGGATAGGTTGATGATGGTATTCAAAGAAATATTTATGGTCAAAGTGTTTTGGAAAAGGTTTGGAAGTTTCAATTGGTTTGATAGGAGGAAGTGTTAACACATTAGCATTAATTAAATTCAACATTATACTTTGCAAAGATTCAGAAAGTTGAGAAAAATTATGAGTAAGTCTAAAGATAGATGATAAAGGAGCCATACCTTTGGATGTTTTTGTCACTTTATCATCAACATTGTTGGATGAAACATCACTCTTATCAATAGGAGTCATTGGAGTGATTCTCTCAAACTAGCTCACTTGAATTTGATAATTATGAAGCAATGCACACCATTGAGTAAAAGAAGAGAATTTAGAAAGTAGAATATCTCTAATGCCTTTTTTTTAAATTAGAAATGAAAATATGTTTCCCATAAATACCATGCCTGGCATAAGAAATATGAGCATACAAATATTTAAATCTACCAATGAAATTAGTTATTTTTTCTTTGACGCCTTGTTTACAATGCATTAAATTAGGAAAAGAAACTTTAGGACCAATGTTGTTTTGAAATTGTTCAATGAAAGCATTGGAAATATTTTGAAAGGAATCAATAGAATAAGGAGGAAAAGAACAATACCATTGCAAGGATTTATCTCAAAAGGTTCTAGTAAACAGCTTGGCCATGAGCCTATGGTCATGAGAAAATGTTAGAATAACTGAGAGGGGGGTGTGGGGGGTGAATCAGTGGCCTCAAAAATATTCCAATAAATAAACCCAAAAACTTAGTACCACAATATTAAGCCTCTAGTTAACTTCAATCCTACAAGATGTATGCCTTCAAATAAACTTATCAAATAAATATTTCTCAGAGTTCACTGTTAAACCTCATTCTTAATGTTTACCAAATAACAGTCTTTCATTTACCAAAAAAAAGTAAATTGCTTAGTGTATACCGATCAATCCAGATTAGTTATGTGTAATGCCAAACATTAAAGTAATAAATCATAAACACATTGACACATGGATTTTTAACATGGAAACCATGTTAAGGGAAAAACCACTTGGGACCGGTAGCCCAAAATTTTCACTCTTCTGAAGTGAGCTTAGTGAAGAGCCAACCATGTTAAAGGTTACAAACACACTATTAGGTGTGACATTGTTAGAGGATTTAAATAGAATAGTTTGTCACATGATATCAAGCATCTCTATGCTACCTTCTATGACCAAACCTAGTGTAGTTTGTCAAATGGTATCTGGCATCTCATGTTATCTTCATGATCAAACTTTTTGATACTCCTTGGGATGTATCTCAATATAAAAAGGATTGTTAAGTCCTGCTCAGTTAAGAGAATTTCTAAATCAATGGTTAAACTGAAATAGTAAATGATCTGTTCACACATACAGCTTAGACTTGCAGATTTTCAGATCTATTGTAAGCTCATTATACCTTTATGATCAATATGTCTTTTCAATACCTTTTCTCCACTTCTTTCTTCTCAGTGATGATGTGCTTCTCTGTTGCTTGGTGTCCGCAAAAATCTTTAGCTCTTTCCTCAGCTTGATTGATCAGGACTATATGAAGTTGTTCTTCATTACTTTCTCTTCAACATCCTCTTTCTCTATTCACTTCCCTAATTCATAATGAATTAGATTGTCTCTTTATAGACATGATATCACCATTTCTCACTTCTTTATTTTCTTGTTCTTGGCATGATCCACAATCTTAGCCAATCTTGCTTTAAATATTTACTAAAGTTTTATCTTGTAGATTTCTCCTTGACAACTAGATAAAAAAGATTTAAATATTTTACGTATCTCTGGCTTTAACTTGTCGATGAAAAAAATGTTAAAAACCAGTTAGGTCTATCTTTATCTCTGCCAGCTAGGTATTTTTTCATTTCTAAACTTCAGTTAATTTTGGTGTTTTAACTCTTTGATAGCTCTGATCAACACTTTAGTTCTCCTTAGGATTCTCCGTCGGTGTTGTCTGTCTGTCGGGGTTGTCTATCCATCGGGTAACACTATAATTCTAGCCATTGGTAATGCTTTTGATTCTGCTTGTCGGTAATGCTTTTCAGTTTTGTTTCTCAAGCATCACTATGAATTTTCTCTCAGGTTTCTCTGTCCATCGGGTTCCACTAGCCGTCAGTGTTTGTAGTCAGTTAGTGAATGTTGGTCTTTTATGCATTACTGAAAGCATAATCTTTATCTCTCTAATTCTCTGAAGTCTTTGACACTTTGAATATAACCGACTAGATTATATCAAGTTGACATCAATGACAATACAATCCATTAACTAATTTAATGTCTTGCATTATCTTTCTGCATTTCGGTGATCAACTTAACATCTTCAAGCATTCAATCACTTATATGTCATCAATCTCTCCCTTTTACATTGATGGAAACACACTACATTATCACACTATATTATTACTAATACAATATGAAATATAATAGTTTAAGTTCATCAATCTCTCCTATTATAAATAATACAAATTTTTGGCTCTTGGTAAGCTCATATAGCTTAGATTTATTTCTTGCAGAGTGTCTTCTTCAATCTTCAATACCTTTACTGGATAGATGTAGTAGTTTCTATCTTTGTTCCTAATATGTGCTCTACCTTGAATGTTCCTCTCTTTATTTATCTCTTTTTCATGTGATAGCAATCTCTCCCTTAGTATGTATTCTCTATGTCATGTTACTTCTCTCCCTTAGATGGATATTTCATATGTAATCAATCCCTTTGGATAATGATTAAATCTCCATGGATAATGATACAATCTCTTTTTGATAATGAGATAATATCTCCCTTTTGATAATGAGAATATCCCCCTTTTGACCTTTTGATAATGAGATAATCTCTCCCTTTGACAAAAATTCCAAACAATTCTTCCATATTATCTTCTATTCCTTTTTATAATATACTCCTTGAATTTCCCTATCCACTTGGACCGATAGTTGAATTTAAGAACTGACTCCCCAGGATGACTAATAACTTGCCCCTAGCTAGGCATGATTGTCCCAAGGATAAGATGTGGACTGGTTCCAAGCTATGATGATGGGATACAAAACCGACCAAGACTACACAAGGATGCAAAGCATATACAAGATATGCACAAGCAATGAGAATAAATGTAGATTTGACGATTTTTTAGATTTTTAGATTTTATGATTTGTTTGGATTTTTAGAGATTTTAAATTTTTTTTGGATTTAGAGATTACCGATTCTCAAGCATAATCACATTGGTTTTCCCCCAATTTCTAGCAAGGTATAGGGACTTACAAATGGATAAGAAAACTGGTGGATGAAGTGAATAGAAAATAATAGATGAAGTTAAGGAACACGACCTTCAAGGAAAGTCTCCTTAAGATTACCCAAGCTAGGGATAAAGAACATAGAAATGTTATCTCATGAAGTGGTGCTAGATAGCATGTAGGGCAATGACATGATGTCATGAAAAATAATGTGGCCTAAAAGAGTGGACATGTCAAGAGAGTTCTAAGAACCTATGTTGCATTTTTCATTCTTCCTTTTGATCAAGACCAAGGGGTCAACTGATAGGACAACACCATCAAGAAAAGGGGTGATGTAGGTATAAGTGAATGTTTCAAGGATTAGTGCGAGGATAGTGAGTATTGGCTTGGGATAAGAAATATCATAACATGGTGCCATGGATAAGAGAAAGTGAGTAAGGATAATGGATGCCAATATGCAAAGCGTTCATAGATAGGCTTAACCTTGTCAAGATCATCAGAAAGAACATGGATGCACATGGGCTAGCTGGATGGAAGATATGATGGATAAGATGAAATGGAAGGAACTTGCCCCCAAGTGAAGAGTGCAAGTAGGAGGATATACACGTGATGCATATTTTCCATGTTTTCAGAACAATACTTATCCAAGGCACCACAAGAAGTGGTTTTCACCATAGGATGGATTTATTTCTCTTTATTTTTTCTACCAAGGTGCCTGTTTACCAGGTTGTCACCAAGACACTTTTTCTCTTTTTCAATCTCATTTTTTTCTAATTTTAGGGAGGAAATTATGCCTCTTTCTCTTTGGCTAGTTCTCCTTTGAAATATATGATATGATGATCCAAGGCCGCTTAAAGTATTCTCAAATATGTTGATAGAGTGATGGTAATGGTATGAAATGGAGGATAAGGGAGATGGTAGCCAAGAATTTATGCAATCGATTAGATGAGAGGAATGTAAGGATATGGGATGGATGGGATGTAGGGACCCAATATAGAAGGATAATAGGTAGGTGTAGGATATCGGTTAGGGTATTGAAATATTTTTGTAGTAATATATGGAAACATTGGCAAGATCAACATCGACACACATCTTGAAGGATGGTGGAATGATAGAGGAAAAGTGGATGAAATGGATCAAGATTTTGATGTGGGAAGCGATATGGATCTTGGTACACAAGGACCCAAGATGGATGAAGGCATATTCATGGTAGTGGATTTTTGGATATGAGGACCCAAAATAGATTTGGAAGGAGATGGAGTGGAAGCCTTTGGAAACTTGGATATCAACTCTGATTTTTCTTTTGTGTGCAAGTCTTTAATTTTTCTTTCTTTTACGATGCTTTAGAATGGATTTCTTCAATGAGGGATTTAGGAACCGACATTTTATTTGATTTTTATTTTTTCTTGGTGGACCTTTGTAGTCTCTTTAGTATCTCTACTTGGTTTGTATTCACATGTCGATTAGACTAGACATGGTGATCTTCATATGTAAGTGGATTCTTGGATTTTTGCTTTCTTTGTTTGGCATCCAAATTGCTTCCAAAAGACTTGGGAATTATGGATGAATAAGGCTGATATGGATGGTTTGTATGGATCGGTTGATATGGAGGATTCAAGGATGCATGTCTTTGATGATCTTGATAGGAGATAGGGTAAGTGGATAACAAGCTAGTAGTGATAGGCATGGTGGATGCAGGGATATATGGACCCAATATAGATGGAAGGTTTGATGGTTTTAACTTTGAGATGTAGGGACCAAGGATGGATTTGGATGATGGGGAAGATAGATGCTTGTGTTTAAATGGAGGAAGATAAGGTGTGGAAGGTATATCAAAATTTTTAGAGTGATCTTCATTTCTGAGACTCTCATCTTTTGAATTCATCTTTATATCAATAGGTGAATGAGTATCATTGATAGGAGCAACTGAAGCTTGAGGGGATTTATTGTTATGCAAGGGATTTGACGGAATGATGGTTTTTGGATATGGAGGAATATGACAAGGGGATGATGGGATGCTCTGATCTTGACAAGGATATTTTGATAATGCAAAGATAATACTTTGCTCTTGATTTGCAGTAAGATCATTGGAAGTAGAATGAATATCTTGATCTTGCTTAGGAGATGCAGGGATATGTAGCTCTTGAGGTGGAGGTATATCTTCTTGAAAGAAATGAAAAGATATGAGGGGATCATCTTTAAATTGTAGGGATATGGGACCTTTGTCAAACATTGGAGGGGATAGGATAATGTCTTGATCTTGATCATTAGTAAGACTTGTTTCTTTTTATTTCAGATCATCCTCTTGACATGGAACCACTTCTAAGGACAAGATAGGAGTTTTAATCTTCATGAGGGATTCTTGAAGGGTTGCTGGAGAATCATGCAGAATATGCATTAAATCACATGAAAGCTTAGGGTCTTTGATCTTAGAAGTGTGGAATATACTTGCAACAAGATGTAGATTAGCTTGGATTTATTTTAAAGGTAGCCCTTGAGGATAGACATAGTTAGCATGAAAAGCATTAGGTTCTTTGTTTGATGGAGGCAATGTGGCTGGTTGTGAAGCTTTGTGAGATGGAGGAATGGTGGAAGAAGTGGAGGTGACATGTGGGTCATTGCTAGACATAGGTTCATGATTTTGATCATGCTTGGGATTAGTATTTTGATCTTGATTAGATAAATCATTAATATTTTCAATTATTCCCTCATCAATAAGATCTTGGATTTCATGCTTCAAATCCATGAAATCTAAAGTTGTATGTTCATTATGTCTATGATAGGCACAATAGTTTCTCAAGAATACAAAACCACATGAAGTGATTTGAGGCAACATGATGAAATTGTTTTCGAGAAGTTCTTCCAAAACTGATTCATAAGATTGTTCCAAAGGAATGGATTCTCTATCCAATGGACATTTAGATTCACTTAAACTCTCCAATGAGATGTTGGATTCAAGATTATGAGGATGTTGATCAAAAACCAGACTGGTGTGATGTTGTGAAATAACTTCTTGACCAAAGATAGGATCGCCATAAGTAGGTCTCTCTTTTATTGAAGAATAGGAAGTTATGCATGAATCATGATCATAGATAAAAGAAACAATTGATCTTAGTGAAGGAACATTTGATGATGTATCCTTTTCCTCTTTCAAGTCTTGAATTTGAGATTGTAAAGATTGGATTTTCTTTGATAAGGTTGCAATAAGTTATTGTTCTTCCTTGTTTTTGATTAAGGTAAAAACAGGTTTTGAAAGGAACCCAAAAACTTTTACAAGAAGCTACAAGAGATAGGCATCAAAGGCACATACAAACATATAAATCCTACAATGAAAAAAAGGAAAGACCCAGCTAGAAACCAAAAGAACTAAAATAGGAAAAAACAAAAACTGCCAAAGATAAGCACAGTTTCCATTACAACTTCTAGCACAACTACTCGAACAATTTCTAGAAAAATTTCCAGACCAGAAGAAGAAACATTACATCATTTTCTGGTAGGCTACCTTAGCCTCCTTCTACATCTCTTCCATTTTATCAATGGACTCCTTCAGCTCCAGCATCTCTTTCAGGATCTCAGGGACTTTTCTTTTTATTTTGCTTCGGGTTCTAGGACCAGGGCCCGAGCTTCCAGCCTTTTCTTCAATTGTAATTGAGGTGTTTTCTAGCAGGATTCTTTCCAGATAAGCATATAACACTTTCAGGTTCTTAATTAACACTTGCAGCCCATCATTACTGTGCTTTAGGATGATTTGTATCATGTGCCCATTTTGGCTTATTTTCTCTTTCATCTCTTTTAGCTTTTCTTCCACTATCTCATTAACTCTAGAAGTCAAATCCTCTTCTCTGTTGCGATATTTAACCTTAATCATCAAATTATTCTCCATTTCCTTGACCTTGGCTTTAAAAGGCTCCATTTCCTCCTACATCTCAGTCAATTGTTGCTTCATAAACTTCATCTCCTCATTAAGCCAGTCTTCCATATTAGCCCCATAATCAACTTTTCTTTTTAGGATTTTGTCATCTCTTTCAAACCCGACCGCTTCTAGGTCCATTCTCCTTTTTTTACTATTCCTTTTCTCCACCTTTAAATTCATATGCTTCACATTACCCTCCTCACCTTCATCCTCATTCTTCTTTTCCTCTTTTTCATCTCCCTCTATTCCATCTCCCTCAATTTCCTTATCATCATAATTCTCATCAGCACCCGTTCCCTCATCGATATTGGGCATTTCTTCCTCTTCCATCTGAGAATTGTCCTTTCTTAGCTGATCCTCTTTCTCTTTTTCCATATTCTCTTTATCAATATAATTGTCACCATTGTTCTAATCCTCTTTATCTTTTCCCTGGTTCTGTAGGGTTTCATCACCATTCTTCTCCAACTTAGCCTTCTTCTTAGTTTTAACCCTTTTTTTTAGACTCTATTTTTCACTTTCCTATTTCACCTACCTCACACTACCTTTAACCCTCTTAGGGATTGACTCAGGAAGATTGTGGGCATACTCAGAAATAAGCAAAATGAGCCCCACATGGAGCACTGGGTTGCTCAATTTATTTCTATGCTCCATCACACTATTATGGAAAGAACTCAGGAGATAGAAGGGGAATGAGATTTTTTTACCATGCTTGAAGTGGTTGGCTAAGACAAAATGTAGGTTGTAGATTTTGGAGTATCTGCCGTCCAGAGTGAAATACTCAATCATGACTGTAAGAATATCAGCCTAATGAGATTTGATTTTTGGATTTCGACATAATCCCCTGTTCCTTTACTGAGAAGGGCTTCTTCATCCTCTATTTTTGGGAAAATCTTGTAGGCTTGAGTTCTAGCCCTCTTATTGTCCCTATAGAATTTCATGCCCTCACAAGGCAAGCCTGTGATTTCTGAGATAACGCTCATGGAAAGGGTAAAAGATTTCCCCCACAAATGCACTTTCCCATCCTTCCAACCCTCTATAAACTATTTTTTTATCTCTGTATCCCAATTATGGAGCTTCTCCAGATACTGAGATACGCCTCCTTTTTTCAATCTTCTCCATACTTTTCTCTTCTCTTTCCATTTAGTACAATCAATCGACTCCTCTCTCTTCAAGCCTCCTCCCATATTTCTTGTTGTCTCTTGAAAATGCTGGTCTTTTGCAATTTTGAACATAGGTTTTAGGCAAAATTTACTGTTATGATTGATCCAAATCAAATTTAACACCCAGAAAGTGTGTGGTGTCACCAGTCTAATTAATCTTGTTTCCTTCGAATGACAGGACACATTACTTTTAATAATTAAAGATGACCTCATCATTAATTATGTTTATTTGTAACTCCTTCACTGCATTATGATTATAGTGTCCAGCCCATTTTGTTTTAGCCATGTTGTTGTTGTTGTTTTTGGTATTGTTAGTGTCATTGTTGGTATCATTCTTGTTGTTGTTGGTAGTAGTTTCTGAATCACTTATTCTAGGTGCCAAAAAAGGATCATACTATTGTTCTTGTTGTGTTTCAATGTGTATTCGAGGATGGTTTGAAGTGTCTATGTGTTTAATACAGCCACTTTTTGTCCACACCATGTAGGATTAGATGATACTTGATTACAAAGAATAGCAACTTATCACCTATAGTTTCAATGTGTGATAGACTAGCTTTACAACTGGTCAAAGTTGATGAAAAGTTGTTGATGTAGTTGGTAATGTTTGAGATCTTGATGAAGGTTAGATTGACCTTGATATTGATATCTAAACACAAAGAGGGTTGATATGACCAATTTAAAAGTAGTGTTAGTTTATTGAAACCAAGAGTAAATAGTTTGATCTTCTAGAAACCAAGGTTTGATTTGACCACTTTTGATGTTAGGACTAGAAATAGATGTCTTTAGAACTTTCACTTTTGAAGTGAGTTTTGAGGTGAATAGCACAAAATGACCTTTGTTTTTGACAAACAAGACTACAAGAACTTAAGGACAATGTTTTAGGACCAATTTTTTTGAGTGATTTCATGAGAACTTTTGTGCAAAGGATTCAACCATCGTTTGAAAAGAGTCACCCATTTTGGAAATGCTTGAAAGGTGTTTTTGAAATATGCAATTTAGTGATACACACATGCAAAGTAAATTGTTCTTTTCATGTTTTGGTAAGGATTGTTTTTTTTAAGAATTTTTGTGATTATGAGGGTACAAACACGCACTATCTCTACAAAATTGGCATAGCATGAAAATCCTTGCTCGTAAACTTAGGTACACACCCAAATGCTAATCAGAATATGGCCATCACCAAGCACACAATGTCTCTCCTTATGATGCCATATTATCTGACTCCAAATGAAAATGGGGGCACAATATGACAAGTATCTTGGGGCAATTACTTTTTTCCTTGCATAAGGATTATCACCTTTTGGGGGTGATCCAAGTAGCTTCTAATCTTAGAGTATCTAGTAAGGTTCTCCATTCGGTTGTATCCTCTATGCCCACACAAGCATGATTTAGGCGTATAGCCCCATAAAGTGTCTTGAAAAAAGTGGTCACGTAAATGTGATTGAGACCGTTAGGCCGCACTTAAGTTAGACGTGAGTCAAGTATAAGCTCAAATGACATCTGAATCCCCAAGATTTAACCCAAAGAGTAAATTTGATTAATGTGAGTTGGAGTGGTGTGGCTCACACCTTGTTCTCATGTGGGTCATTCCGAGAGATTTTTTCCTCACCAACAGGCCCAACTAAAGGATAAAGAAAATAAAGAGGATTGGCATTGAAAAGAGGTCTAGATTTCATATTTTCCCAAAGGGAAAAGAGAATACTCTCCTACTTGAT
This sequence comes from Thuja plicata, assembly GCA_018584345.1. Taxonomy (NCBI): domain Eukaryota; kingdom Viridiplantae; phylum Streptophyta; class Pinopsida; order Cupressales; family Cupressaceae; genus Thuja; species Thuja plicata. Next base: position 385,179 of record MU226743.1, on the reverse strand, counting down.
AACATTTTCTCCTATCAAGCACTTCAAATTAAGTCCATTCCCTCAAATCCAAAATTAACCTTCAATTTCATGTTTGTGTTTCTGATTTTCCCAAAGGGAAAAGAGCATAATCCTCTAATGAAATCAAAAATCAACTCTAAAATTTGATATTAATATGCCTAACAAATTAATAGATAAAAACACTTTGCATGTGAAAAGAAATTGCTCATTCCTTCCAATTTTGATACAAGACTCAATTTGGGGTTTGAGTTTCTGATTTTCCCAAAGGGAAAAGAGCATAATCCTCTATCCACATTAGGAAATGCACAAAATTGTGTTAAGTGTTAGATCAATTGTTTGAATCTTTGCAATTGGCAACCTACAAACAATTCATTAGTAGTTTCTCTCCATGGAAATCTTTGACAAATGACCTACAAAACATGTTAGGCTGCTGAAAATATTATCAAAATCATTAAAACAACCAAGTTAGAAGGTTAGCAATCAAACTCGTCAAAGGAAAGACTCTATATTTTTTCTCTCTAGATTCCAGATGATAAAATAGTAACCCAAAATGATATTCCCTATAATAATAAACCTTTTACCCTAGATGATAAACTTTATGAGAATGATAACTCTTTTACCACAGACAATAAAGGATACTAGAAATGATAAAAGATTTACCAAAGATGCATTAAAGCCAAAAGTTTACCTTCCATAGAGGATACCATTGCAGCAGCAGATGATATTAAATCTCCCATAAATGATGAAAGAATTATCGTAGATGATACTTTACTCCTGGAAATGATAAAAGATTCACCAAAGATGATAGACTACCTGCAAATTTGAAAAATGTCATGAACAAAGAGTAGAACTTTATGGAAAAACAACAATCTCCCCCATGCTTGGTGCCAAAAAGTGATTTGTAAATTGAATCTGCAAGTATTCTGCATACAAACACTCAATAACTCATTATATCCAAGGTTAGTAAGATCAAATCAATGAAATCAATGAAAAACCTAAAGAAATCAAATTATTACTTCCTAGTCATGAAGATAGAAACCTATATTGTTAGTTCTCTCAGAATTAGCAGGTTTAGAACATTTAATTGACAATCATGAAATAGAAGATTCAATTAAGAATGCATATACATTAATGCAAAATTAAGCTAGAATATATGAGCTAGAAACAAAACTAGCATTATGTCTATGCAAATGAATATCTAGCTTGATAATATCCTTGATGAAGTTGCTTTTATAGATTTTCCTTTGGAGGGAAAGATTCAAATTTGAATTTTAATTGAATGGTTGAGATTCATCCATGAGGGATGGCTAAGATTAGGACCTTGAGAGATCCATGTGATTGAAGCTCATTGGTTAGATTTAAATGCTTTGTCCTTTTGTGAGTTGAGTAGATAATAGGACAATTAATTAAATCAATTTAATTAATATCACTAGCCATGGGATTTTTTATTTTGATTTAATTAAATAGCTAGGAGTATTAATCAATGAATGGTCCTTGACGAATGATCACTAATATTTGATGATTTATGAATTATGCAAATAAATTGATTGAATTAAAATACACAATTATGTTGGAGATTAGCTTGATTTGATCATGATTAGGAGATTGGATCTTTTGATTAGCATTTAGGGAAATTGCTTTGGCTGGACCAATTTTAGGTGTTTACAATTACACAAGAATAGAAGATGATCCTTAAATGCAAAAGGAGATAACTGACTATTCATCCTGGCCTCTATGCCTTGATGCTTAGGTTTATTTTTGACATTGCATTCAATACACATAGTATTCATACTTCCATGATACCTTATGGGTATTAGTGAGAGTTGTACTATTCAATGATGTTTGTTACAAAAAATTCCCAATGATGATAAAAATGCTACATTGTATACAAATTAGTGGCATTCCTAAGAGTCTGCATGTAGATGCATTTAAATATTGCATGATTCATTTTAAGAACAACATAAGGACTTGAGCTCAAAATGATTTCCTGGTTCATCCAAAATCCAAGTTAACTACATAATATATATTAATAATATCAAATGTCATTGTATTGGCAAGTTGACACTCAGGATGTATATGGCCTATTTTGTGTTGCCATTATGGCAACAAAGTCATATGAAGTTTTGACAGTAAACTTTGAAGATCAAAATTGGCTAAGTATAGAAAATAGAGTAGTACAGAGATATATAGTTGATCAGAGCACCAAGGCACGTGTGTATGATCAAGTTAGACTATGTTCCTTTATACTTAAGCTTTATGACATGTAGTGAATCTTAGTCTATACACTCATGGTACAGTATGACAGTACGGAGAAGTTATAGGAAGTTCAAGAGCCACTAGAAGTTCAGAAAATAGAGTATGAAGCCAACTTCAGATTTTAGATTAGCGTATAATATTTTGTTTTGTAATGATTATGCACCTATTGTACTATGTTTTTAATTATGTCTTAAACACTCATGTAAACATGATTAAGCCAATTTTTTTATAAGCGTTGTGTATATTGTTTTTGGGCCGACTAAGGTCTTGTTTTTAGTCACATCTATTCAAGCATGTATATACTAGACATGCACTTTTGTACAAGCAGAGAATATATTCAGAAGAGTAATATAAAAAAATTAGTATGAAGTAGAAGTCTTCAAGAGATCAAAGCATCAGAGCATAAATAGAACTGATCAGACAATAGTTTCAGAACAATAGTTCATCTTTTTGATATAGTGTATATCTATTATCTGAAGGTTGTAGCCTTCATCCTATTGAGCAGTGAGCTTTGGCAGTGAGCCAACCACCTTTAATAGGGTTTTGTAAAGACTCCTAATAGGGTCATTGTACTTTCATTGTAAAGACTACTCCTAACAGGGAAAAGGAACTCTAAAAAGTTCATTAGACTAGTACAATCATTTGTGGGTACTAATTCCCACTGGGATTTTCCTCTAATCAAGGTTTCCCCATAATCCTATCTTGTGTTAAGTGTTATTGTGTTATGCTTCAATTTTTATCTATTTGATTTAAGTTTCAAATTGCTGAAATTAAGAATTATAGACAACACTAATTCAACCCCCCCCCCCCCCCCCCCCCCCCCCCTCTCAGTGTTTCTAACAATTGGTATCAGAGCTCTGGTCCTCTAAAAGAAATTTTAACCACTTGAGGAGATCATGGATTCAGCAGCAGAGAAACATCTAAAAAATAATCTTGAAGCACCCCTTGATGATCTTGAAAGATCTAAAAAATAAAATGAAGAACTTAAACTAATAGTTGATGGCTCCCAAATGCTTATCAAAATATTAAGGAAAGATCTGAAAGATTGCTCTACAAATGATTTGGGAAAAATGGTCAAAAAGATGAATGAAGAGAACATGTCTTTGAAAGATAAGATTGAAGATCTGAATGAATAGCTTATAGATAGCCTAACAGCTATTGAAGAAAATACTAAAGAAAGAAAACAATTAGATGATTAACTTATGCAAGCAAATATGAAGATCTTAGAGTTGGAAAATATCAATAAAAAGATTGAATCTCAATTAATAGAAGCAAAAGAGAAAATTGAGAAATTACACATAAGTTTTGATCTAATTCAATCATAGCTTTATGTATAGAAGCTAAAAGGTCATACTACTGGTGTTGGATATGGTGTATCTCAAATTGAAATCAAAGAAATAAAAGAAAGAAAGAAAGTATAAGAAGAATCCACAAAAGCAAAGAAAAGTGAGAATATTACAGAGGGTAATACAGAACCTCCTAAAAATGAACACAAGCTAGTTAACCGAACTTGTTATGCTTGTAACAAGCATGGACACTTAGCAAGAGATTGTAAAGAGGTAAGACCTTTCAATGGCTACTATTACTCTTGTAATAAAAATTTTCATAGGGCTATTCATTGCAGAACAAGTCAAAGAAATCAATCGTAGCAGAACCAAAGAAATCTGAATCAACACAATAAGAGAAATCAACCTCAGAGAAACTATCAAAACATTACATGTTAGATATGTAATTATAATGGACACACTGCCAAGTAGTGCAACATGATAAACAATATCAATAGACCTCCAATCATTTGTCACTCATGTAACAAAGCAGGACATATCTCAAGGTTTTGCAGGTCAAGAACTCAAAAACAATAAAATCCTAAAGAATCATTATTTGAAGAATCTGGTGAAGTCAAGTTTGTAAAAGCTACAGAAGATTCAGGTAAAATATGGGGTGAAGTAAAGAAAGATAATGATGAGAACAAGGTAGTAGATGCATCCATAGTGGACACACCTTCTACTTTTGGTTAGATGAACCTCATGGTCTTAGGGAGAGCTATTCTAGCTTTGAACCCCTACATGGCTGGTATACTCACCTATGAGTATGCACCTATGGATTCATGTATTTTGTGATGAATTAAGAAAGTATGCATGGACGCATATCTTGAACTTAGAAAGAAGCAAAGATTGAAATTCTCAATGTAAACTACATTACGACAACAAACATTAAATGTAGTAACTTTTATATAAGTTAGTAAAGAGATCTCTCATCTTCACTTTTGCATTCGAGATTGAGCATTCAGAGAGCACAGGAAATTTTAGCATCAAAGAATCAACAGAGAATCGTTGGTTGGTTAGCAAGGTGAATCAAAGTTGAAATGAAACCCTAGTAGATGCATCATTTCAAAATATCTAGAAACCCTACTTAAGCAAGTAACAAGTAAGTAATGGCTACTCCTATAGTGTTTGACATCTCTACAAAGAAGAGATATGTGTTTAAGAAGCATCCATTCAAGTCTGTACTAGATGATGTAGAAGGGGCATCCTCCAAGACTCTAATAGGAGTCAAACATGTAGAGGACATTCATGCATACATCTATTATAAGAAGGAAACTATTGGGGCTAACAACATAGCAACTCTTATGGCATCAATGATGAACTCAGATTATTTATTCAAGGATGAATACACGCATCTCACTAATAACCCTATCTTTGAGTATTCAAACATGCATGAGTTCTATGAACCAGAATGGGTTAAAATCCTACTTAGTAGGATATTTTATGATCTATATTGGATTGGTGAAGTTCCTATCAGCATTACTGCTGATCTTATTCACGAGATGACCAGACTCCCTAAGGTTGGACCAGTTCTTCCCACTGGTAAAGATGTAAAGAAACAGGTTGAACATGCTTTCTTATCTAGAAGTGATATGCGTGGGATGACTGTTGATCCCATTGTGGAAGAATACATCAAACTCCTCACCATGATACTTTATTACATGTTTCAACATGCAAGCAAACTGAAAAGTGTGTCCATAGCTACTGTTCTAGCAAAAATAAGGATGGCTAAAGATAATACTCAGTATAATCTCTGTGAGATATTGCTTGCACAACTAATTTAGAACATTAGAGCTATCAAGCATGACAAGAGAAAAATATTTAGATTTGGCTCTTTGATTATCTATCTATACTTTCACATTGTTGGTAAAGTTTCTAATCTTTACCTAGACAGGACCAAACCCACTATGTCTCAAATTTCACTAAAGGCTACATCAGAGAGTAGTGTAAAGGACTCTATGGATATGGAGATCAAAACATTCAGGATCAAAATGTAGAAAAGATTCAAAATACCAGAAAAGATAGTTGAAAAGTACAAAGACACCATATGATTCATGGTGGAAACTGACTGTACTTGCATAGAAGAAATTGAGCCAAGAACCAAATGGATTCACCCACTTGGTTATGAAGTTGAAGAACATGTGTTGGAAGGATGTGCACAAGTTCTTTTTTCTACACCCAAAGATCCAAATGAGCCAAGATGGGGCACATATAGAGAGAAGACAAATCAAGTTGATTCTATCTTATACAGTGCAGATAACAAAAGGAAGGCATCAAGGATTACATCTATTGGTTGTATTTCCTATTTTAGTGTTTACCCTAAAAATTATTAAAGTCCCTGTCATTCTCTTGGCCAGAAGGTGAAGATTCATGTTTAAAACCATTAACATATCTCTGCAAATGATGTTTTTTCTCAAAACCTAGTTCAAAATATCAAAAAACCCTAAGCCTTGGAGCAAATTTGGTTTGAAATTGTAGAAAAAGCCCTAAATTTTCCAAGATGGTTCTATTTCTATGTTACTTTTTCATGACTTAAGTCCGAGCTTATTTGCATGTATTTATTTCCCAGTCGCTAAGTCTTGTTAGAAGAAAGGAATATTCCTTATGGTCTTGAGACTTAGTGGAAAGCTTTGGTCGTGTGGTCTCGTGATGAAAAAGAATATACTAAAAAGGTTATGAGACTTAATGCAAACTGTTGATTTCAAAAATAATCCAATGATAGTCGCTTTGTCTCTTGATAAAAGAAGAGTTAGTGATTTCATTTGGCGACTTCAAGTTTACTCAGTCGTGTTACCTCTTAATGTAGCCCATAGTTATTAGTTGAGTTCATAAGTTAAAGAAAATAGTGTTGTCGTGAGGTCTCATGATCAAAAGTGAGTTAAGTAAAAGATTTGGAGATTATGTGACAACCGTGGATCAGAAAGTTAATCTAATGGCAGTCGGGATGTCTCTTGATTGAAACCGGGGTTTAGAAATTATCAAGTGACATGGAGATTTAATGGTCTCCAGGTCTGTGGATAAAATAAAGGTCAGATATGAGTTTAAGTAAAGGTGTTTTTGCAAGGTTGCATGATATAAAGAGAGTTAAGTTTAAAATTAAGAGATCAAGCGACAACCATCAGATGCAGGTAAAATCAACAGTAGTCACGTGGTCGCTTGACAAAGTTGAAAAGTAAAAAGGAATCAAGTGATGAAGAGACAAAAGGAAAAATATGACATGTTTCTATTTGTCTCTAAGTCTCGTGAAGTATTAGGTTTTGTATTAATGATTAAGAGACTTAGCGACAACCGTTGGATACAGAGGAAAAGGAAATCAATGGTGGTTGTGTTATCTCTTGATGCACATTATAAAGGTAAATTGATCACACCATTAAGAGACTAATTTGATTAGTCACATGGTCTCTTGATTGAACATGAGTTAAGAAAATTATCCAGCGATATAGAGATATCACAGTCACTGAGTCTCTAGATGAAACCTGAGGTAAAAGAATAGTTAAGAGAATGCTTTGTCATGATGTCTCCGTAAGATGGAGGGTTAACTTAAGATATTAAGTGACATCATGCCAAACATTGATAAAATTTTTAATCCTATGGTGGTCGCTAAGTCTCTTGAAAGAACTTCATTTAATGAAATTATTAAGTGACAAGGAGATCACTGAGTCGCGAGAAGGGAATCAGAGTTAAAATAGACATCTCAGTAGCACCATTATTAACAGTTGTTAACCAATCAAAGTAAAGAGATTATGATAGATGGGAAAGTAGCTGTAGTATGAGTTAATGTAGCCAATCAGATTTGATTTTGATTTGATTTTGAATTTTATAAGGATTTTTATGAAAGAAAACTCATCAAAAACTGATTATCTGATAGTTGGAATGCCACAACTAAAATAAAAGTTGATGTCGAAGTATGTGAAGCTAATGGTGAAGTGATTGAATTACCAACTAGAAGTGACAATTTGCATTCAATTAATAGTTATAAGTATACTTGTCCATTATCATTCCATTTTTACCAATTTTCTATTTTCTTAGAGCAAAGAGTTTATAGAGATTTAGTGTTTTCTAAGAAAGGTTAAGATTTTCAGCAGCAAGTGATTCAAAAGGTGGTTTCCTGATTTAGAATTCAGTAAATATTATAATTGACAGTGTTCTAGAGTTCAGAGCTACAGTTTTTAGAGAATTCACAGTTTGGTGGTGAGGGTTTTCAGTAGTTTTGTTTCAATATTGGTGAATAAGGGTTGAGAATAGAACAGAGAAGAAGTATGAGTCAAGCAAAAAGTATGGCCTCTACTAGTGGGAGAAGTGAAGATGTTGAAGATGAGTTGAAGGGAAAAATAAATTACTCAAATGAATTCCTCACTTTGCTTCCAGGTTCAAACCAAAATTGAAAGGATAGTGCAAATGTTTTAATTGATTATATGGCTTATGTTAGGGATGTGAAAATACCAGGGTCATCAGGGTATTTGCTTTTCAATTATTTCTTTAATAATAGTGATGAACCCATGCCTATCTCAAACCCTTGGACCTGTGGGTTAGCTAGGTTGTTAGTTCCTGATGTCTTTGTTGATGTTGATTTCATACTAGAATTGGCTAGTAGATATGACCCTTTAATCAAAACCATTAAGAGGGATGATGGAAAGCCCTTACTTACCCTAGACTGAAATACTTTTATGAAATCCATTAATGTCTACTATCCTATGGTTACTAAGATAAATCTGAAGAGCCTAGAGAATAGGTACACTAGAGAATCTGGCATTGCTACTAAATTGATCAAGGTTCATCATGTCCCTAAGAGAATGAAGACTTATATAGCCCCCATGCACACAACTACCCCATATTTTTACAAAGACCTTAATTTCTATATTAAATATATATCATATGCACTATGTAGAGTGCTTGGAAAGGATGTTGGGGCATAAAGGATCATCTCAGACATTTTTATGATGTTGTTAGATATGCAGAGTCTTCATACTAGTTCCAATTATGACTACATTTAGTATATTATTGATCAGATGCACCAGGGATTTATACATATACAGAACAATAAGGATCATCCAAAATTTATGCAATATTCACTCCTCATGCATTTGATTCTATACTATAATTTCCCAATTATGAATTGTCAGTTTCTACAGCCACAAAGGTTCCACCATAATCAGCCCAACCCTGTTTAGTTTTGGATCAGAGTCTAGAATTATACATCCAGAGAGCAGGAGTTCTGTGCCTTTGAAAATTGGATAATCTATGCACTTTTGAAGTGCTTAGGGGTTGACAAGACTAGATTTCCTATTAAGGTGATTCAATTATTGAGGCCCTTCCAATACCTTGACAAATGGCTAGGAGACCGTAATTGGGGGGATTTTTATTATGAGAAGAAATTTACAATGATGAGGGTTTATGGTTTCCCCCTCCCTCCACACATTTTTCCATTTCATGTACCATCGAGGATAGCTGAAATAGAGTTCATCAAGCAGCTTATTTTGAAAGATAAAGAGAATTTGGCATCACACGGGAAGGGTACTTTTACTCCTAGGCAGTTCAAGATCTACAATTTCATTGTTGGAAAGGGAGCCTTAGACTTGGTGAATACCTGGTTGAACCATTACATAATGAATGTGGCCCTACATAGACATGTTGATACTAAGGGATTCATTCTTAGTGCAAAAAAGTTTCTCACACCAACTATCCCCTACACAAAGGTACATGAGGAGTGTATGGAGGAGAATTTGATAAGAAAAATCTTGGAAGATGAAGAGGTGGATAGGAAAGAAATTAAGTTCAATTAACTTATGGACCTAGAGAGGTAGGTAAGGAGAAAGGGGATGAAGTTTGGAGGTTTCTACCCCAACATGCCTTATCTCAAAAGGCTGGATGCAATGATTCAGAACCATACTCTTTTATGTAATCAGTTGGAAGAAGCACTAGTGGTACCAGAAAAGGGCCACAGAGAGAATTCAAAATCTGAATATGATGATGACAGTGATCAAGGATTTCCTTCTCCCAAAGCCTACCCTGATTACCAAGTAGTACCATTGAAGCTTGCAATTGAAGGGGAAGATGGCATTGACCTAACAGAGGTTCCAGAGAAGGAAGTGACAAATGAGCCCCCACCCAAGAGACAAAGAGTAGAAATAAGGGAACCTTCTAGGAAGAAGAAAATAGATAGAATTGGAGCCCTAATAACTAGAGATAGACCCTATGATCATTATTTAATAAAATAGATCAGGGCACGGAAGAAACTCCAAAAGGATACAGTAGAAGAGGGGAGTTTCCTCTCAGATCATGAATATATGAAATATTGTTACATCAAGAGGAATTCCTCAAAGATCACAGCTTCATAAAGATAAGGGAATTCAAGGATTTCCTAATATGGGATAAGCAACAACAAATTGGAAAGAAATCTCAATTTGCTAGTGGTGACCCAGTCCCCCAAGAGGCCTTACAAACACTACAGGATTATGATACTAAGTCTGAAGAGATCACACTAGAGAAAGCAAGGCAACTAGTCAAAGCCAGTGGAGTGTTATGTGTGGAAGGCTGAGATTTGTCTTTAGCATTTATTATTGATCAGATAAGAAGACAACCTGATTTCAAACTATCATTAGAGACTCAGTGTAATGCCCTACCAGGGAACCCAGGAGAACTAACCTGAACTTGACACTGAGTTAACAAGATAATTTTTTTTTAAAATGTTTACAAACAATAATGATAATGATGCAGAAGCAATGCAATGAGATACACAACATACACATAAGAACAACTCATACACAGATACCAATCCTTGAGGGTTCCTTGACATAGAATCACTTAAGCAAGATAATCTACAAATAACAACTATAAAGAACTAATCCAAAAGATACATCAAATGAATCCAATAATATACATCTCATAACTCACATCCTCTGCACATGTCACAGGGTATGTAGTAATCACTCTAATACAAGTATGATACAACAACTAATACAGGTATCACATCTGATACACTATTACAAGATTACAACTGATATGATAAGATCAAAACCTCCTAAATAAACATGAAGAATACATCATGATACATCCTCCAAAGGATTTCAACCAATAAACACATATGATACAAATACACCACTCATGAAATTGAACCAGTCTCCAAAAGAATCAGAATATATAACTGCAACAAGGATCATCCAAGCAGGAAGAAGAACTGTCGGATCTCAATGGTAATCAGAATCACTACCACCCAACCACATGGAACCAAAGGTCCACTCCCACCATGCTAGGGAGATAATATCAGTCCCACACACATGGGTATACAACATGAAGGCAATCACAAGCCATCATAAAGAAACACATAAGAAGATCCTAGAAGCTTTTTGATCACAATGAGAAAGACTAAATAAAAAGCACAAGGATGGAATGATCAAGACAACTAGAAAATCAAGATCAAACAAGGCACATCATCAGTAGATAAAGTAACATACATAATATATCCAAAACACCATCACAACCCATATACTGAATCCAAAAGCCAAGTGTCCAAGACACAATCATAAAAGGTACCACTGGACCTATGGAGGAGACTTAGGCTACAT
>MU226743.1:342960-353570 GCA_018584345.1 Thuja plicata | reverse complement strand
TAGGTGCACTGGTCAAACACACCTTGAGACTCTGGAAAGCCTCCTCGCACTTCTCTGTCCATACAAACTTCTTCCCTTTCCACTGAAGAGAAGTAATAGGATGAGCCACCCTAGAGAAGTTCTGCACGAATATGCGGTAGTATCCCGCAAGACCCATGAAACTGCACACCTCAGACACACTAGTGGGTGCTGGCCAATCCACAATCACCTAAATCTTCGAAGGATCTACAGAGATACCTTCTCCTAAAATGAGGTGACCAAGATACTGAACCTCAGTCTAGAAGAAATCACACTTCGCCAGATTGGCATAAAGTTGATTCTTCCTAAGACACTCCAGAACCTACCAAAGATGCTCTTCATGCTCCTCCATGGATCTAGAATAGATCAAAATATCATCCAGGAAGACAAGCACAAAGCGATCCAGGTATTCTTGAAACACTCTGTTCATCAAACAAATGAACACCGATGGAGCATTCGTCAACCCAAACGGAACCACTGTGAGCTCATAATGTCCATAGCATGTACGGAAAGTTATCTTATGGATATTAGCACCCTCAATCCATAGCTGGTGGTATCTTGACTTTAGATCAATCTTAGAGAACACCTTGGCTCCCTTGATCTGGTCAAACAAGTCATCAATATGTGGCAATGGGTACCTATTTTTGACCGTTACCTTGTTCAACTATCTGTAGTCAATACACAAGCATAAGGATCCATCCTTCTTCTTTACAAAGAGGATAGGTGCACCCCAAAGAGAAACACTAGGGTGAATTCTCCTCTTTTCCAACAACTCCTCTAACTATAGCTTCAGCTCACTCAACTCATGAGTAGCCATACGATATGGTGCTCTAGAAATAGGCTCTGCTCCTGGCACAAGCTCTATGCAAAAGTCTATGTCACACTTCGGTGGCATAGCTGGAATCTCATCAGGAAATACATCAATAAACTCCTGAAGTATGGGATGATCCAAATCTTTGACATCTCTTTCCATACCGTCTAACTCATACATAGATACTACATACATTTGACATCCCTTTTGCATACATCACTTCAGTTGCATAGCAGATATCATGCGAAGAGATATGGGTCGAGGAATCCCCACAATGTGACACTCACTTCTAGCATCATCCTTGCAAAGGATGATCTTCCCTCTACAATCAATCTTAGCTCCATGAGCTCCCAACTAGTCCATTCCTAGGATGACCCCATATGACCCCAAAGGAATCACACGTAAGTCTACTGAGGTAATGAACTTCCCTAAGTTTAGTTTACAACCATGAACCATGGAATCCATAGCTACCCTAGCCCCTAAGGCTAACTCCACTTGCCAACCTAACACTTGCTTTGCAGCCACTAGCCCACATCGCTCAACAAGGAAAGGTGAAATGAAAGAGTCAGTCACTCCTGAATCAAATAATATAGAAATGGAAGTACCCTGAATAGTACCTGTAGTCTCAATGACTGTGCCCTAATGCTCTACCTGCCTCTGATCAAGAGCTGTAAAAACTCTATGTGAACCTCCCCCTATAGTAGGCTCTGAGGCTGCTAGCCTCTATGTATAAAATTGTGGTGCTCTCTGCGGACAATTCACTACTATGTGGCCAAATTGACCACAAGTGAAGCACCCTGTGCCTCTAAGGTTACCTCTCCCATTGGAGGGCGCATTGGACTGCTGGACACTCCCATGACTCGCACTAGGTTGTGCGCTCTGGGCTGGTCGGTTGGACTAATTACACCTATTGCACTGTCCACTCCTCACACCCTTACCACTCTGGGTAGGAGGCGCAGTCTTCTTTTGTTGCTGCTGCTGATGCTGACTCTGGCTCTGGTTCTGATTGCCTCTATAATAACTAGATGGCTTCTTGAAGTTCCTAGCGCCCTGCGACTGATTACCTCTATAGCAAGCTCTGGAAGCCCCACTAGCCTAACCACCCTATCTACCACCATGGCCTGATGCCAAGTTTTCCTCTGATAAAGTGGCCTTAATCACCGCAGCTCATAGGTCTATTGGCTCAAATAGCTTCACGTCACCTACAATGCGAGCATTAAGCCCACGTAAAAAATGTTGTACCAATAATGTGGTATCACCGCTGTATCCAGAATACTGCTGGAGCTCATAGAAATGATGCTTGTATTGTTCCACAGTCATCGTTAGCTACCTAAGATTATGGAAATCATCAGCTCTCTGCTGCCTCCACTGATCAGATAGGAGCCTCACTCTGAAATTCTCAAGAAATAGTTCCCAAGTAATGGTGTCCATGCGGAGTCCAAGCTTTTTCTCCTCTATCTTCCACCAGATAGCTGCAAAATGAGTCAACTGCATGATGGCATACCTCACTTTAGTATTGCTACTAAAGGGATGCATCATGAATACTCTATCTAATGCAATCAACTAGGTCTCTGCCTCTAATCCAAAATCCTATCCGACAAAAGGAATGGCCTTTCCTCTCATCAAATCTCTCATGTGGTTGGCTGCAACCACTGCTGGACCACAGAAATGGTCCTCCCATGAGGGCTCCTAGATCTCTCTCTCTCTCCTCCTACTACTGGGAGTGATGAGATGCCTCTCACTCCACTCTAGCCCCCTCAGGAAGATGATCAAGGATAGCCTACAGGATCTGTCTAGTGTTCATAGCCCCAGACTCATCCTGGTCCTCCCTCCTCTGATCACCTCTGTCCTGCTGCTATTCCCTCTCCTGTCTGATGCTAGTGGAGGAGCTAGCCTATCACCCTCCCCCACAGGCACCAGACCTACCCCTACCACGGCCTCTAGTTGTGTGTGTCTCAGACATAGTTCCTGAATCAAAAGGAGATGGATACAACATTCACCACAAAGCTTGAAACATAAACTAAAGCAGAAAACAAATAAACCATAAAGAAATACAACAAAACATATGTGTAGCATGTCTATGTTTTAGTTTTAGTTTAAGCTAGACACAACCTAATGGGCATACAATTCCCAGAGTTCCCAGTGTAGAAAATATGGCTCTGATACCAGATGTAGATCCCAACACACACACACAGACACACACAAGCAAGAGAAAATCCTTAAACCTTGAAGCAACCAAGATCCACAACAATCCTCAATTCTTCAAAAATCCCCAAATCACCAAGAGCTCTCCAATTCTCAAAAACCTGTTGTCTGAGAATGAATCACCAATTCCCCCTAAAGAGATCCAAATTCCCCAAAACATGCAAAGGTGAATGACAACTCTCAAGTCAAACCCTAGTTTAACTCAACTTCAAAATTGAAAGTAAATCCAATTTAATTAAATAAAATGTGCTTTATTGCCATAACTCAAACTAGACTCCTAATTACAAGTTAAGATCTTTTGAATTTGAAATACTTTTTCAACACAATTATGCACATGTAATTAATAAAATAATTAAATTATTAATTCAACTATAATCCATTAATTCACTAAGCATGGAAAATCACTCAAAACTCCAAAAATCACCTAAAAGCATAATCAAGAAAAAACACACACAAACTCAAGAAAGAGGGTATTCAAATTCTGTCAACCTAGACAAATTTGGATAAGGTAGTCATACTGAAACTCATCCAACATTAGGACGATTAGGCTTAGGTTAGGGTTTTGGATCTATATGTTACCTCCCCTCTTTACCATTGAGATGAATATTTATGGGCACGCTCACTCCTGCCAATTTAGGGAAGACGATGCCCTGTACCTGCGATCCTATCATCAAAGAGCACACATGTACATAATATAATATCACAATCAATGATAAGGATCGATCAAACATGTGGATCTCGCCGAAGCAAGTAACTATGTCTCTATCCTCTACCATAACAACATGCAAACAGATACATAAACATGATAACCATACACATGCAAGTATGGGGTAAGTACAACATAATCGAAACCTCAAACATCACATCCTGATAATAACCATAACATCATAAACAATAGTCACCATCAACTGAAAGAATAGTAGCTCTCATGAAAGTAGCCTAAAATAATTCGGCCAATCAACTGAAACCAATGCCTAAAAGAGTACGACATCACAAACTAAAAGCAAAACATGAGTGGGTATTACAAAATGTCTATAAAAGTTCCATTTTTAGAAATGATGAGGATTAAGGAACATAAAGAAAAGGTTTTGTCATTATTAAACAGTGTGCCTACAGTAAAAATTAAAAATTTAGAAAATGTTGATAAGAGACCAACTAATAAAGGGAAGGAAGTTGAAGTATTGATTTCTGAGATTCCTCAAATTTTCTTGAACACAACTACTTCTCCTAAGGTTGTAGACCCATTTTTTCTAACTCTGGTAATTAATGGAAGGATGCTAAAAAATTGCATTATTGATTCAGGGGCATCAAACACTGTCATGCTAGTAGAAATCATGAAGTCTGTGGGATTACAAGTGGACACTCCTCATGGGAGATGTCAAGCAATGGATTCCAGAGAAGTCCCTGTTATTGGTACTATTGAAGCCATGCCTTATAAATTAGCAGTATGTCCTTATGTGATTTTAACTATGAATGTTCTTGTGGTTGACATACCACCACATTATGGGATGTTGCTATCAAGTAAGTGGAGTGCTTCAATGGGATGTAGCATACAAAGTGATTTATCATATGATACTTTCAATATTAATAAAAATAATGTTAAAGTGTCAAGAGAAGGTAGGACTCCTCATATGGTTGAATGGTATGAATACACTAACATTAATTATTGTGTTGATGTGGACATGGAGAATTTCAGAGTACAAAAGAGTGATCATCGTCAATGTAAAATACAGATCCTTTGATTAAAGAATTGAGTATACAAGATGATGGATTGTGGAAAATGTATTTTGATGGAGCTTGCTCAAAAGAAGGATCAAGAGCTGGTGTACTACTTGTATCTCCATCAGGTTTAACTTTCAAATATTCCTTTTTGCTAGCCTTTCATTGTACAAATAATACAGTAGAGTATGAGGCTTTATCTTTAGGGCTAGAAATTGTCATTAAAAATGGAATAAAATGTTTAAAAGTTTATGGTGATTCTGAATTAGTCGTATCCCAAATAAGATCCAAATATACAGTGAAAAATGATAGATTAAAAATGTATAAATATGCTATTTGGGATCAAATTGAAATGTTTGATGCTTTTTATATAAGTTGGATAGAAAGGTCTAAGAATATAATGGCAGATTTCTTAGCAAATGTTGCTCTAAAAACCGATGATCAGACCTTACATGGGGTATCAATACTTGAAGTTAAGACAAGATGAGTTGTTCTAGATAATATATACAACTGGCAAGTTTTTCAGGATGACCAAGATATTCTGAGATTCATTCAGTGTCTGGACCATTATGAGAATCAATACATAGATTGCAATACCTTACTGGAGAACAATAATTGTAAAGATTATGTCTTAGGAAATGAGGTTGTCCAATTGAATTCCAATCAGATTCCTAAGGGATTGGTTGAACTTGAAGAATTGTTCAGTAGTCAAAATGATCACTCAACAAAGATAAGAAATGATAAGGTTGAGGACTTGGAAGAAATTAACTTAGGATCAGAAAATAGTCTTCAAATTGTTTAATATTGGAAAAGGTTTAGATTCCCATATAAGGACAAATTTGATTAAACTTTTGAGAAAATATAAACATGTTTTTGCATGGTCATATCAAGACCTAAAGGCTTATAGGGAAGATCTTTTCCAACATGAGATCCCACTAAAATCAGAAGTGAAACCATTTAGGAAAAAATAGAGGCCTATTAATCCTTTGCTAGCTCCTAAGATGCAGCAAGAGTTGATGAAGTTAAAAGATGTTGGGATTATCCAACCCATCAGGTACTCAACATGGGTTTCAAACTTGGTACCAGTCAGGAAAAAGAATGGGGACATCAGGTTATGCGTGGATTTATGGAATTTGAATATTGCCTCATTAAAAGATAACTATTCCTTACCTAATGTGGAGGCAATGCTACATAAAGTGACTAGTTGTGAGCTACTATCAATGATGGATGGTTTCTCAGGCTACAACCAAGTTTTAGTAAAGGAATTAGAGTAGTACAATACTACATTTACCACTCCTTGGGGAACTTATGTCTATATCAGAATACCATTTGGATTGATAAATGCAGGAGAAAATTTTCAAAGGGCCATGGATGTTGCTTTTAAAGAATTTATTGACTTATTCATGGTTGTTTATCAAGATGATCTAACTGCATACTCTAAGAAATTTGAGGATCATTGTGAGCACCTAGTAAAAATTTTAGTAAATCCTTGGAATATGGTGTTTCATTGAATCCTAAAAAGTGTCACTTTACAGTACAGGAAGGAAAGTTGTTGGGACACATAGTATCTAAAATGGGAGTAAGAATAGACCTTGAGAGAATAGAAGCAATCCAGAAAGTCATTGCTCCAAAGAAATTAAAGGGGGTTCAATATTTCTTAGGAAAGATAAATTTTTTCATAAGGTTTATAGAAAACTTTGCAGAAATTGTTAAACCTATCATAAAGTTGTTGAAAAAAGATGCAAATTTTAACTGGAATGAAGAGGCTCAAAAGGTATTTGAGAAAATAAAGAAGGCAGTGCAAGAGGCTCTTGTTCTAAAATCACCTGATTATAGTAAGCCCTTTTCTCTATTTTCATTTGCATCTTATCATACAATTGCTTTTGTTTTACTACAAAAAGATGAACAAGGATTTGAGCATCCAATAGCTTTTTATAATAAATCTCTTCAAGCTGCAGAGTTAAATTATGAGATGATGGAGAAGCATGCATATGCTTTAGTAAAAGAAGTAAAATCTTTTAGACCATATTTGGTCTATGCTAAAGTGCAAGCATATGTTCCTCATTCAACAGTTAAGGATATTCTTACTCAGTCAGAAGTCACTGGTAAGAGGTGTAAGTGGATAAACAAAATTCAATAATTTGATCTTGAAATCCACATTACAAAGTTAGTAAGAGGTTAGGGTTTGGCCAAACTCATGATAGAAGATAAATTGGATTTGGTACAAGTAAATGATACAGAGACACATGATCAGACATATACAAGTATAGAAAGACAACCATTTTATACTGATATTGTGTATTTTTTAAAGAATACCAAGTGTCCTGATAATATGACAGAAAATCAAAAAAGGAGTCTTAAAATACAAGCTCAGAAGTACACCTTGATTCAAGGATACTTATTTTGGAAGATAAAAATGGTGTGCTACTGTTATGTTTAGATAAAGATCAAGCTCAGAAAATATTAAATGAAATGCATGCTGGTATATGTGGTGGATATGTTTCTGCAAAAACTACTACGCATAAGATTTTAAGAGTAGGGTATTATTGGCCTAGTGTTTTTAGAGATACCTGTGCATTTGTCCAAAAGTGTGAGACTTGCCAAAGATTCTCAAACAAGTTAAAGTTCTCAGGTTCCCTATTGTTAAATCCTGTAAGTGCTGAGGCACCTTTTTCCATGTGGGGTATTGACTTTATTGGAGAATTTTTAGAAAATTCTAGTGGAGGACACAATTGGATATTAGTGGCTATTGATTATTTTACTAAGTGGATATAAGTTATCCCCACTAAAAAAGCAACAAGTAAGATAGTTACTATGTTTCTGATGGAGAATATTTTAACCAGATTTGGTGTCCCAACCAAACTAGTCATGGATAATTTCATGTGTTTCAAATCTCATGAGATCAAATAATTTTGTAATGAATATGGGATTATAATGTCTTATTCATCCCCATATCATCCTCAGGCAAATGGCCAGACAGAATCTAGTAACAAAAGTGTTCTGAAAATTTTAAAGAAAACCTTAGAAAATAACAAGAGAGCCTAGCATACAAAGTTGAGATTAGCCCTGTGGCCTAACAGAATAATAGTTAAGAAGACTACTGGTAGGTCACCATTTGAGCTAGTATATGGTCTGCAGGTTAGGATGCCTGTAAATAATATGTTACCTATATGCAAGTTCATACAAGAAGAAGATTTAGAAGTCTTAGATCCAATGAAAGACAAAATATTATAGTTGACTGAACTTGATGAGATTAGAAGAGAAGGATAGAAAGAAAACATAAAATTGTAAAAAAAAATGAAGTATCTGTTTGATAAAAGAGCAAATTGCAAAAAAGTCCAACCTGGTGACCTAGTGCTTCAATGCAATGTAAGATCAAAAGACAAAGGTAAGTATAAATTTTTTTAATATTTATGGCTTGGTCCTTTTATTGTTTCACAAAGCTTTGGGAAGGATTCCTATTTACTGAAGAACATGGATGATGAAGAGTATGTGTTTCCAGTGCAAGGGCAATTTCTGAAGCCTTTCTTCAACTAAAAAATCAAAGTTTATGCATAGTAAGTTTCTGTATCATATTGTATATATGTAGGTTTTCCTTTCTGTTGTGTGTTTCCTTTCAAGCAGTAGCTTAGTCAGTGTTGCCTTTTTTTTTGGAAGAGGTCTGCAACCAGAGATTCTAAGATTCTTGTCATAAACTTGTGTTTAGCCATCCTCAGATAGAGCCATTGTTGGTTGTATTTCCTATTTTAGTGTTTACCCTAAAAATTATTAAAGTCCCTTTCATCCTCATGCCTAGAAGGTGAAGATTCATGTTTAAAACCATTTACATATCTCTACAAATGATGTTTTTGCTCAAAACCTAGATCAAAATATCAAAAAACCCTAAGCCTTGGAGCAAATTTGGTTCAAAATTGTAGAAAAAGCCCTAAATTTTCCAAGATGGTTCTATTTATGTGTTACTTTTTCATGACTTAAGTCTGAGCTTATTTGCATGTGTTTATTTCCTAATCGCTAAGTCTCGTTAGAAGAAACAAATATTCCTTATGGTCTCAAGACTTAGTGGAAAGCTTTGGTTGCATGGTCTTGTGATGAAAAAGAATATACTAAAAAGGTTATGAGACTTAATGCAGACTGTTGATTTTAAAAATAATCCAATGATAGTCACTTTGTCTCTTGATAAAAGAGGAGTTAGTGATTTCATTTGGTGACTTCGAGTTTACTCAGTCATGTTATCTCTTAATGTAGCCCATGGTTATGAGTTGAGTTCATAAGTTAAAGAAAATAGTGTTTTCATGAGGTCTCATGATCAAAAGTGAGTTAAGTAAAAGATTTGGACATTACGCGACAACTTTGGATCAGAAAGTTAATCTAACGATAATTGGGTTGTCTCTTGATTGTAACCGTGGTTCAAAAATTATCAAGCAAAATGGAGATTTAATGGTTGCTAGGTCTCTGGATAAACTAAAGGTCAGATATGAGTTTAATTAAAGGTGTTGTCACAAGGTCGCATGATTTAAAGAGAGTTAAGTTTAAAATTAAGAGATCAAGCGACAACCATCAGATGCAGGTAAAATCAACGGTAGTCTCGTGGTCGCTTGACAAAGTTGAAAAGTCAAAAGGAATCAAGCAATGAAGAGACAAAAGGAAAAATATGACACGTGTCTATTTTTCTCTAAGTCTCATGAAGTATTAGGTTTTGTATTAAGGATTAAGAGACTTAGAGAAAACCATTAGATACAGAGGAAAATGAAATTAATGGTGGTCGTGTTATCTCCTGATGCACATTATAAAGGTAAATTGATCATGCCATTAAGAAACTAATTTAATTAGTTGCATGGTCTCTTGATTGAACAGTTAAGAAAATTATCTAGTGACATAGAGATATCACAGTCACTGAGTTTCTAGATGAAACCTGAGGTAAAAGAATAGTTAAGAGAATGCTTTGTCATGATGTCTTCGTAAGATGGAGGGTTAAGTTAAGATATTAAGTGACATCACACCAACCATTGATCAAATTTTTAATCCTACGGCGGTCTCTAAGTCTCTTGAAAGAACTGCAGTTAATGAAATTATTAAGTGACAAGGAGACCACTCATTCGTTGAGTCACTAGAAGTGAATCAGATTTAAAATAGACTTCTTAGTGGCACCATTATTAATAGTTGTTAACCAATCAGAGTAAAGAGATTATGACAGATGGGAAAGTAGCCATAGTGTGAGTTAATGCTGTAACCACCTAATTTTGGTCTGTCGCAACCATGGACCCTGTTTGCCCTAAGTGTGATCATACCCTCGAGTTATGTCCAAACGACCCTGTTACTGCTTGGCATAATTCTTTTAACCAATTTAATGTCCTAGGTTATTTTTATCACTGATTTATATTATCTATTGTAGCTATACAATTCAAATCAATTTTGACCAATCAGATCAAATCAAAATCAAACATGGCTATAGTATTTAATTATAATGGAATTAAATAAATCTCTAAATCAAAGTATCACTTGCAATCCAACCCCTTCCCCTAGCCTATTAATTTAATTAAAATGGCTATAGTCCCTTAATTATTAAAAAGTAATTTAATTGTTTTAATAATTAAATCCTATATTTCTAAATGAATTAAATAAGTTTATTTTATTTATTAATATTCCCTTAAACCCTAACCTAACCCACCTCAACCACTTCTACCCTGGGTTCTAACCCTTCTCAACCCATTCACCCATGCTAATCTAATTCTAATCCTAAAATTCTCTCTAAACCATCTCCTAATGTTGTCACATTCCATTAAGGAATGCTTAGCAACTCAACCCACTTAGGAGAGTCAACTTTCTCAAGCTTGACCCTCCTTAAGGTCCACTTTCT
>MU226743.1:319313-329734 GCA_018584345.1 Thuja plicata | reverse complement strand
TTGCTCATAAATGAACCTTGTCCCCCCCTCTCTCTCCCATTCTTCTATAAATAGAAGCCTGTTTTGAGAGCAAAGAAGCCTTCTTGAGAGATCAAATTTGCATTGTTATGCTGCTAGTTTTATCATACGATTACATGCTATTTTCATTTCATAACTAATTGTTAGTGTTATTTCATCTTTCATAGTTTATATGCATGCTTGTTCCATCATTTAGTTTGTTTTCAACTAAATCCTTCATACATAGGTTGTATTGGTCACTGTTTCATCAACATATTCTAAGGACTGATATGTTGGTGGTCATACCCTTCCTAAGTTAGAAGGCAATAGATCGGTTTTAGAGGGTTTTATGTGTTTTTCATGTTTTCACTAACCCTAGGTTGCTAAAGTAAGGATCTATTGATTGTTTGTGTATGTTCCGACAGGTACCCATTTACACACGAACAAATGCAGCCAATCAGATTTGATTTTGATTTAATTTTGAATTTTATAAGGCTTTTTATGAAATAACACTCATCAGAAATTTATTATCTGACAGTTTGAATGCCACAGCTAAAATAAAAATTGATGTTTCAGTATGTGAAGCTAATGGTGAAGTGATTGAATTACCTGGTAGAAGTGATAATCTGCATTCAATTAACAGTTATAAGTATACTTGTCCATTATCATTCCCTTTTTACCAAGTTTTTATTTTCTCAGAGCAAAGAGTTTACAGATATTTAGTGTTTTCTAAGAAAGGTTAATATTTTCAGTAGCAAGTGCTTCAAAAGGTAGTTTCCTGATTTAGAATTTAGTAAAGATTATACTTGACAATGTTCTAGAGTTCAGAGCTACAGTTTTTAGAGAATTCACAGTTTGGTGGTGAGGGTTTTCAGTAGTTTTGTTTTAATAGTGGTGAATAAGGGTTGAGAACAGAATAGAGAAGAATTATGAGTCAAGCACAAAGTATGGCCTCTACCAATGGGAGAAGTGAAAATGTTGAAGATGAGTTCAAGGGAAAAATAAATTACTCAAATGAATTCCTCACTTTGCTTCCAGGTTCAAACCAGAATTGAAAGGTTAGTGTAGATGTTTTAATTGATGATATGGCTTATGTTAGGGATGTGAAAACACCAGGGTCATCGAGGTATTTTATTTTCAATTATTTATTTAATAATAGTGATGAACCCATGCATATCTCAAACCCTAGGACCTATGGGTTAGCCAGGTTGTTAGTTCTTGATGTCTTTGTCAACGTTGATTCCATACTAGAATTGGCTAGTAGATATGACCATTTAATTAAAACCATTAAGAGGGATTATGGAAAGCCCTTACTTACCCTAGAATAAATTAATTTTATGAAATCCTTTAATGTCTACTATCCTATGGCTACTGAGATAAATCTAAAAAGCCTTGAGAATAGGTACACTAGAGAATCTGGCATTGCTGCTAAATTGATCAAGGATCATCATGTCCCTAAGAGAATGAAGACTTATATAGCCCACATGCCAGGACCGACCCCATATTTTCACAAAGACCTTAATTTCTATATTAAATATATATCATATGCACTATGTAGAGTGCTTGGAAAGGATGTTGGGGAAGAAAGGATCAGCTCAGACATTTTGATGATGGTGTTAGATATGTAGAGTCTTCATACTACTTCCAATTGACTACATTTAGTATTTTATTGATTAGATGCACCAGGGATTTATAGATATATAGAAAAAGAAGGATCATCCAAAATTTATGCATTATTCACTCCTTGTGCATTTGATTCTGTACTATAATTTCCTAGTTATGAATTGTCAGTTTATACAGCCACAAAGGTTCCACCATAATCAGCCCAACCCTATTCAGTTTTGGATCAGAGTGTGGAATTATACATCTAGAAAGCAGGAGTTCTGTGCCTTTGAAAATTGGATAATCTATCCACTTTTGAAGTACTTAGGGGTTGACAAGACTAGATTTCCTATTAAGGTAATTCAATTATTGAGGCTCTTCCAATACCTTGACAAATGGCTAGGAGACCATAATTGGGGGGATTTTTATTATGAGAAGAACTTTACAATGATGAGGGTTTATGGTTGTCCCCCCCCTCCAAATATTTTTCCATTTTATGTACCATCAAGGATAGCTGCAATGGAGTTCATCAGGAAGCTTATTCTGATAGATAAAGAGCATTTGGCATCACACAGGAAGGCTAATTTTACCCCTAGGCAGTTCAAGATCTACAATTTCATTATTGGAAAGGGAGCCTTAGACTCAGTGAATACCTGGTCAAACCATTATAGAATGAATTTTTCCCTGCATAGACATGTTGATACTGAGGGATTCATTCTTAGTGAAAAATAGTTGCTCACACCAACTATCCCCTACAAAAAGTTACATGAGGAGTGTATGGAGGAGGATTTGATAAGAAACATCTTGGAAGATGAAGAGGTGCATAGGAAAGTAATTAAGTTCAATAAAATTATTGACTTGGAGAGGCAGGTAAAGAGAAATGGGATGAAGTTTGGAGGTTTCTACCCTAACATGTCTTATCTCAAAAGGTTGGATGCAATGATTGAGAACCACTCTTTTATGTAATCAGTTGGAAGAAGCACTAGTGGTACGAGAAAAGGGCCACAGAAAGAATTCAGAATCTAAATATGATAATGATAGTGATCAAGGCTATCCTTTTCCCAAAGCCTACCTAGATTACCAAGAAGTACCATTGAAGCTTGCAGTGGAAGGGGGAGATGTCATTGACCTAATAGAGGTTCCAGAGAAGGAAGTGACAAATGAGCCCCCACCTAAGAGACAAAGAGTAGAAATAGGAGAGCCTTCTAGGAAGAAGAAAATAGATAGAATTGGAGCCCTAATAACTGGAGATAGACCCTATGATAATTATTTAATAAAATAGATCAGGGCAGGGAAGAAAATCCAAAAGGATACAAAAGAAGAGGAGGAGTTTCCTCTCAGATCATGCACAGATGAAAGATTATTACATCAAGAGGAATTCCTCAAAGATGATAGCTTCATAAAGAAAAGGGAATTCAAGGATTTCCTAATATGGAATAAGAAACAACAAATTGGAAAGCAGTTGCAATTGGCAGGTGGTGACCTAGTCACCCAAGAGGCCTTACAAAAACTGCAAGATTATGATCCTGAGTCTAAAGAAATCACACGAGAGCAAGAAAGGCAACTCGTCAAAGCTAGTGGAGTGTTATTTGTGGAAGGCTGGGATTTGTCTTCAGCATTTATTATTGATTAGATAAGGAGACAACCTAATGTCAAACTATCATCAGAGACTCAGGTTGGAGACATGATCAGGGGGTTTGGTTATAACCCTAAATCTCAAGCATTAGCAATGTGGAGCCTAGCTCCCAAAGATCAGAAGTCGGCCATTTTGAAAATTCAGGAGAAGATGGAGGGAAATAAAATTATATGGACACTTGTTAATACAGGCGATATGGAAATAGCCCAAGTAATGACTCATTTTTCTCATCTTAATGAGGCAAAGATATGCCAATTATCAGACAAATTGCAGAAACTCACTAGTGATACTAGTGATATTGTCAAAGATAGGGAGCTAGCATTGATAAAATCAAAGAACAAGATAATATCATAAATGATCTTACCAAAAAACTGATGGAGATAATAGATCCTGCCCTTGATGAGCCCAAAGAGGTCATGGATGTTGAGATCCAAACAGAGGATACAGGGGAGATGCCTAATGAAATAAATCAAGGGAGTTGCAGGGCATAACAGTGTGATTTTGGAAGCCTTGACTTCAATTTTGTAGCATAGGATTGACACCATCAAAAGTAAGATTGATGTAGTGTATGGGGCTTATAATAGGTTGCTAGGGTTACAAGTAGAAGTGGCGATTTTTTTGACAATTTTGGATCCTTACTATGCAAATTGGTCTGGAAGAACATATCTTTTTGAAAGATTAGCATCAGTGCAACCATTGAGATTAGATTTTCCAAAGATAGTAACTATGGTTGGCATAGAGATAAAGCAGATTGAGGCCACTTTATCCTTTTTCAAAGGAAAGGCCAATCAAATTGATGCTAAGTTGAAGATGTTTGGGATAGATTATAGTAGGTTTGTACCTCCAATCAGAACTGAAGATGATCAGATCAAACCATTAGGGTTATGGATATCAGAGTTTGATAGTGTACTCCCAAATAAAGACATTTATGTATCTGATTAGGGATAATTAGATATGGAGAGGTTAAAAAAACTTTTGGATAAGGCAATTAAGGAAGAAACAGGCTGCAATAAATGTATTTTAGATATTAAAAGAATTACAAATGCTAGGTGGGATAAGCAAAAGACTCAATTAGAAAGTATTCATAACTTTGAGTGGCCTAAGGAAGAGGATGTGATAGCATGGGATATTATGACAAAGCCCAAGAAGAAGAAGCCTGTCACAGTTGATTTGGATATTATGGATGAGGAATAAAGGACACTGTTAGAATAGTCCCAAAGGATAACTCAAGGGGGGGTGAATCAATTATCAAACAATTTAATTATTTCCCTTATTAACTTCATAATACAATAAAGTAAATGCTTATTCAGATAACATAGTACACAACACACAATTTAATTACAGGGAAACCAAATGGTAAAAACCATGGTGGGAATTAGCACCCACAATGAACTATACTTGTTTATAGTAATCCCTGTTAGAAGATCTTGAAACCCTGTTAGAAGTTGTTCTTTACAAAGTAATAAGTATAGTGACATATTTAAGGGTCTGACCCTGTCAGGAGTCTTTTATGAATAACCCTATTAGGGGTGAGGACTCACTGTCCAAAATCTCACTACTTCAATGGTGAAGGCTACAACCTTCAGTAGAATAGATATGCACTATGTCTAATGATAAACTATAGAGTAGACCTATTGTCTTGATCAGTTCCAATGTATTATAATCTTCTACTGCTTCTTCACATAGACTCTTGATGAATGAACCACAACTGATATTCTACTTTGTACATTTTCTATTTATTTTTGTATCATTCACACTTTGCATTTACAAATGAACTACTATAAGTATCTTCTTTAAAGTAGAGGGTCATGTCATCTCTTGGAAACACTTCAACATATTTTTTGGCTTAACTAAGCATGCAAACAATATTAAGTCTATGCAACATAAATTGAACAGACGCGGCGCTTCACTAAGTTGGCTTCACCAAATCATCTCAAATAGCATGATCTTGATGTTACATGATAGGCATGTTTAACCAAACATAGTTAACTCATAAATAATCATGAATATACACATGCATATCCTAAAGATAGGTGCAACTCAAGAAACAAATTAAATACGTCGGCTCTGAACAGATACTCTTCCAGAACTATAACTGCCAATAACAGAATTATACAACTTGATTGAAACATCATATCTGGATCTGCGTGTATGAACATAACATAATAAACATGTCTACAATATAAATATATCCATGCAAGGATTGATATCATCATTTTGATAACTACATACAGAATCACTACTGTATATTATATGTTTTCATCAATGACAAACATACAATCAATCAACTACACAGAAACAAATCTCCAACAATCTCCCCCTTTGACATTGATGGCTGTAGACACCTAAAATTTACCAGGTGTACTTCAAGCATTAAAAATTGCAAATCTCAGCTAAATGCCTTAAAATCTCATCTCAATGAAAAAACAAATGGATCAAAGCAAATGGACATTTATCAAATCAAATGGACAAAAATCAAATCAAATTAAAAGATCAAATAATCATGAAATCAAATAATTAAATTCAAGCCTAAAGGGATTAATCAAATTATGCACTTGATTTTTAAATTGTATAGTTCAAATCAAAAAGATCAAATCCAACCCAATCACCCTTCCATGGCTAAATTAATTAAATGATTGAGTTATTTAATTCCTAATATCTTTGAGACAACCAACCAACTTTCCCTCCATTTAAGAACACCTCAAAGCTTTTGACTTAACCAAAATTTGATCATGATCAACTCACTCTACCCCCTACCCTTGGGAAAATGCTATAAATACAAGCCATTTCCTTTGTGTTTGGGATCGAATAATTTTAAGAGAAAAAGAATCTTTATTATAGGAATATGGAGATCATTTGAGAGCTTTTGAGAGTATTTCAGCATTTGTATAACATTTAGTATATCATGTTTAAGAGCATTTGTTGTTTTCTAACATATCTTGGAGCATTTTAAGCTAGATTTGAGCATTTGAATATCATTCATTTCTCATTCTAAGATTGTCCTTGAGAGAGATTAATCCTGAGAGCTCTCTTAAAAAATCTTAGATAGAGAACCATGAGATGATATAGATTTTTAGCTTCAATTCTTAGATTAAATCGTATTATCTTTCTATAGAATTGTTGTTGTTAGTCCTAATTTCATGAAGGTGTTAATCTTACACACACAAATGGCACCCACCGTGGGGCTCTAAGCCTCTTTTCTAACGTTTCTATCATAAAATTTTGTGTGTTTTTCTTTGTTCTTGATGTTATTTTGCATAAAATAGGAGAAAAGCCACTTATGCAATGTTAAGAGCCACCTATGAACAATACAATGCCACCTATGGAGCTTGATTCATCTTTGTCTTTCATTCTTCAGCCACCTACTAGATAAAGTGTGCCACCCGCTAGATAAAGTGTGTTGCCGGCTAGATAAAGTGTGCCGCCTAAGATTTTTCAACAACTGCTTACAAGCAATCTTTGGTTGCCTTTTACACTTTCTGTACTGCCTGCTAATTTTATTTAGCCGCCTGTGATTTTTTAAAAGCCGCTTGTTAGGATTTAAAATTCACGTAGCAAGTTTTCATTTACTCTAAGCAACATTTAAACACCACTCTTTAGCTGTTAAATGTCACATAAATAATTTTTCTTTAAATTAGGTTTTTATTGATTTGGTCATTGTTGTAACTCTCTGTTTTTTTTGTCCCACAGATGAAAAATCACCCAAAGGTGCAGAAACCAGAAAAGTGGATCACAAAGCTTAGCAAAGAGGTGAGAATCAAAACCAAAACTAACAAAGAAATACATGCAGCAAATTTGTTAGAGAGTTTATTTGAGGAAGAACACTTGTATTATCACTACATTAAGGTGTTTTTTCCTTACAAACAAAAATTTCCTACTCTTTAATTGGTTTTCATGCCTAGTTCTTTAAAAGCTTTAATTGATAAATTTTTCATTAAAAGAGCTTTTAGGAGGTAATTTGTCATTTGGGTTTTTCCAAGTTTTTAAGAACCTCCTTGTCAAGAGGTTGAAAATGAACAAATCTATTTGAGGTGTTTGGAACAAAGAAAGACAATAGGGATATGCTCTTCACTCTTTAAGTGAATCAAATTCCCAAACTTGTTGGACTGAGTTTGGTTTTTATTTTCCATATTCATGCTAGTTAAATAGAGCTTTAAAGGGCCTGCCTCCCGAGATTTTCCTTATGAGGACGGTGAGAGGGAATGACCCAAAGTGGGAGATATTCACTTTTACCATGATGTCATCTGACCCACTATAAATAAATGCACTTTACCTTAATCGGAAAGTGACTAAAACTTGTACAAGCCATCCTCACTTCCTCTAGTAGTCCTTTGAAATTGTGCAAAATCATACTTTTGTGCATGTGGGAAGCCCACAAAGGGGTAAAGGATCTTGTCAAGATTTAGACTGGAATAATTTGGGACCTGATAAAGTAGCAGACCTACCTTTGTAGAACCATGAGTAAAATCCAAATTTGTTGACTCTAAGGTAGACTGTTTGGAAGACATTCTTGTACAAACCTGTCAAAACATCCGAGAACATACACTTTTAGTGTGGTTTTAGGGATATGGTACAATTTTGATGTGTGTGTTGAGCTTGTACTCTATTTTCATGCAAGAATCTTTTTTGATAAATCTAATCAAAGACTTTAAACTTTTAAACCTAGAAAATACAAATAAAATTGTTAAAATCAACTTTGATCAGCAAAGCGCTGCGTACCATTATTTTAGAGCCACTTACAAATAAAACTAGGCCACTTGTCAATCTCAAAATGCCACTTGAAATAATTAAACAACCACGTAAGCCACTGGAAAGTGTCATGTATAAATATTTCAAAATCGCCTATCAACAAGCAAACACCGCCTGCCAACTACAGAGTGCCACGTACAGTGATCCAAGTGACCGCATATCAATTATAAAAGGCCGCCTACACACAGGTAAGAGCCACCCAGAAATTTAAAAGGGAAAATAGTGGGTACATGTTGAAGGATTGAAAACAAGAAAGTTTCATTTTTGGATACCATTTTGGACGTTCTACCAGTGTGGATACTTAACTCGATCAGAACCTTTCATTATTGGGCATTTTGCAAATTTATCCACTGATTGATCATTTAAGCGAGTTTGAAACCTAAGATCTTCATTTGATATATGTTAATGCCAATTTTTACTCGATCTCATTACATCAAGACTACCCTACAACCAGACGGATCTTATCTGAGACAAGAGTGTCCCTCTTCGGGTGATCCTTTTTCTGCAAAACCCTTACATGAACCCATCAAAGAAGTAGAATTGAGGATGTTTTTTCCATTTGGCCATATAGATCCCAATTAGATTAATCATGTGAACAAGGATATGAAAAAACAAGGAAATGTTGATCCTAACAACAAAGGATCCAACAACAATACCAACGGAGGAACAAACATGGATCCTCACAATCAAGGGATGAACAATACCAACAACAGGGGAAATATAGACCCTAATGATGAGGAGTTAACCAATGAAAAGGTTAATGAGGCTATTCAAATCCCTTTCTTCATGAAACTTATGGAAAAAGTGTTGGAAAAAGACAAGGAGAAGTACTTTCTAGACCTAGCACAAACGGGTCTCAAACTTCCACACGATTATGATGTCACAAAACTGAAACAAGAAGAAGCTGAGGCTAATCCCATTGATATCATGAACAAATAATTCTATCTTTTCCAGATGCAATTGGACACAATAAAACAAAGTGGGGCTCCTAAACCCTTTTCTATTGAGGCTTTGTGTCCATTTCCATTTGATAAGTCTTTAATCATGATACCATTTCCAACAAATGCAATTTATCCTAAATATGAAAAATATGAAGGAACATCTGATCCTCAAGATCAATTAAGGGAATTTTGTGCCCTAAGTCTAGAATTCATGCATGACACAACTTACTGTATGAGGTTATTCCCTAGAAGTTTGGGAGGTACGGCAATGGAGTGGTTTTCAAAGTTACCCTCCGGCATTTGAACCTTTGAAGAATTGGCCTCTAAATTTGTAACTCACTATTATTATAACATCAAACATGAGGTTAAAATGCTTAATATATGCAACACCAAACAAAGATAAGTAGAGGGATTCCTACTTTTCCTACAACGATGGAGAGCAATATTTGCTAGATACCCTCAAAGTGTACTCGAAAAGGAAAAGATGGATATTTTGTGAACAGCTTGAATCATGAAATGAACTATCGATTAAGGCTACAATGTCCTAGATCATTCCAAGACCTAATTGAGAATGGGGTGACAACAGAAGAGGTATTGATAAAAAGTGGAGAAATAAAACTCTACAAAGATAACAAGAATAACAACAACAATACCTCCAACACCAATCAAAATTGAAATTCCAACAACAACAACAATCAATTTTGGACAATGAATAACAACAATAAAGGAGTGATTAATGATGGAGTGGTGGAGGCTAACACTTTAAAGGCTACCCCTTTCAATCTCACTCAAAACTCAGCTCAAGCCAATAATGTGAATCAGGCACCCAAAGTACCCTTCAACAACAACAGTAATGACAACTTTGGGAATAATCAAGGGAGCCCCAAGCCTAAACCTTTCTTTGCACCTACACCCAAAAGGACATTCACTAATTTTGGTGAACCATTGGAAAATTCATTAAGGATACTTATTGAAAATAAACTTATCGATATACCAAAGGCTCCACCATATGAACCTCACATCAAGCCCAATTGGTGGAATGAGAACAACCATTGTGACTATCATCGAAATAGGGGACATAAGACCAATGATTTCTTACATCTCAAACATGTGGTACAAGATCTCATAGGAAATGGTGTGATAAAAGTGGATGGCCCTCAAACTAATGAAGATCACACAGCCTTTAAAACTCCTTTTTATAAGCATGAAAAGGGAGAATCTTCTAATTCCAAAAATGGAGGAAACAATGTGAATAATGCAAGAGGTAGTCATAATGCTAAATTTGCTCATACTTATGATAATACCATAAATGTTGTTGTGGTTAAAGATCAACCTATTCAAGGGTCCTCTAATGCTATCACAAGGGGGAAAGCCTCAAATATTACCTTACAAGGGGGTACTCCTATTACTATTGGCCCTAAAACACCAACTATTTTGGCTAAACAAACACCACCCACAACAAAGCCTTATAGTTTGGTGGATCAATTACAAAAGAC
>MU226743.1:252966-296530 GCA_018584345.1 Thuja plicata | reverse complement strand
CTTCTAGTTCTTCATCAACTTCTTCTTTCTCATTATGACTAGAGATGTGTAAGGATTTCTTACCATGGACTGAGGCTTTGAAAGCTATTTCACTTTTAGGTTCAGTCTTCAATCTTGATATCTCAAACACAGAGATTTTGCTGATCAAAGTCTCTCTCTTGAAGTCTTGTGAGAATTGAATGGTTTCCTCTAGAATACTTATCTTTTTTTCATAGTCTGATGTTAGGGTAGTTAACAACTTGTCCATTATATCTTCTACTAATATTTCTCCACCATTGTTTCTGATTTGTTTCTGATTCGAGAGACTGCTTCATTTATCCTTTGATTGTATGCTCTAATGTTCTCATCAGGTAACATCTAAAGACTGTTGTATTTATTTTTCCATGTCTTCCTGCATGCATTCTTTGCTTGAATATCTCCTTCAAACATGTCTTCTAAATACTTCCATATTGTATATGCCTTGTCTAATTTCTTGATCTTAGAAAATTCATTGTTAGATAGTGTGCTTATAAGGGCTTCTTTGGCAACTGCATTAGCTATGAATGTATCCTTCTATTTACTAGTAGCATCATCTCTTGATAGATCTTTTAAAGAGGGAATAACAACTTATTGTGTGGCTATCTCAAAGATATCAAAACCAACACACTAAATATGGGTTATCATTTTTTTTTTCCAATCCAGATAATTTTCTCCATCAAACTTAGGGCTCTCTTTTCTAAAGTAAGACATCTAATCTACCTTAATCTATTAGGCTTCTTCTCCAAGGAACTTGGCTCTAATACCAATTGTTAGAATAGTCCCAAAGGATAAATGAGATGGGGGGTGAATCAATTATCAACCAATTTAATTCTTTTCCCTTATTAACTTCGTAATACAATAAATTAAATGCTTATTCAGATAACACAGTACACAACACACAATTTGATTATGGGGAAACCAAATGGTAAAAACCCCGGTGGGAATTAGCACCCATAATGAACTATACTTGTTTGTAGTAATCCCTGTTAGAAGATCTTGCAACCTTGTTAGGAGTTGTTCTTTACAAAGAAATAAGTATAGTGACCTGGTTAAGGGTCTGACCCTATTAGGAGTCTTTTACAAATAAACCTGTTAGGGGTGAGGACTCACTGTCCAAAAGCTCACTACTTCAATGGTGAAGGCTACAACCTTCAGTAAAATAGATATGCACTATATCTAATGATGAACTGTAGAGTAGACCTATTATCTTGATCAGTTCCAATGTATTATAATCTTCTACTGCTTCTTCACATAGAATCTTGATGAATGAACCACAACTAATATTCTTCTTTGTACATTTTCTGTTTCTTTTCATATCATTCACACTTTGCATTTACAAATGAACTGCTATAATTATCTTCTTTAAAGTAAAGGGTCATGTAGGCTCTTGGAAACACTTCAAAAAAATCTTTATCGGCTTAACTAAGCATGCAAAAAATATTAATTCCGTGCAACACAAACTGAACAGACGTGACGCTTCACTAAGTTGACTTCACCAAATCATCTCAAATAGCACGATCCTGATGTTACATGATAGGCGCATTTAACCAAACATAGTTAAATCATAAATAATAATGAATATAAACATGCATATCCTAAAGATAGGTGCAACTCAAGAAACACATTAAATATGTCAGCTCTGAATGAATACTCTTCCAGAACTGTAACTGCTAATAACAGAATTACACAACTTGACTGAAACATCATATCTAGATCTGCGTGTATGAACATAACATACTAAACATGTCTACAATATAAATATATCCATGCAAGGCTTGATATCATCATTCTGATAAGTACATATAGACACATGGCACCTGATCTATGAGCACATGAATGTTAGTAATCTTGAAAAGATTAGTGTAAGTTAGCCTGTATTGGCACTCACTGGATCTCATTACAACTATCAGATACTATCCTAAATACCTATAGACAAAGGTGCCAACATCCACAAAAGGACAAAGCACAAAATCAGATTTTATTCTTCAAATTTTTCCTCCCACCACTTGGAGCTTTCTTGTCTTTAGTCTTTTTCTAAGTTTTTAGGGTTAGGTTTCTTAAACCACCCGAAGCTTGTTGCATCCTTATCTTAAGGATTCCAAGATGGTTTGAACCTATAAATAGATCTTATTGTAACATTTGAGGTAGGTGATGAAATATAATTATAAGCTAGACTGCAGAATTTTGTCTGAGTTTTTGAGCTTTAGCCTCTATATGTATGAAGCATGAATATAAATAAAATACACTGCAAATTCTCTTCTATATTGTTGTTGTCTCTTTTCTTATTGTGTATGCTCTTTTATGTTTAATCTGTAAGCCATTTTAAGTATATTGGTTACAAGGTAGCTATCTAATTACTTACAAGTTTCTTTTGAGGGAAGAACTAAGTTTTGTGAGTAGTTTCAGAGAGTATAATAGTATTTGAGGATTTTATACAATAGTTTTGGAGTGAAAGGGTGATTTGTACAGCATCTTACTTGAGTTTCATATAGGTTGTAAGGAAATCTAAAGTATATTTATTTACTTGTTCTGTGGATTTTCATCTTTGACTCTATAGCCCAAGGATAGGCACTAATCTAGAATTTGTCAAGTGATTTATCATCATCCAAGCAATTCAAACTACACAAATCTTTCACTTTTGCATTCAAAATATATAAGTTTAAGAAATTGTATCAAAATATACAAATCTTTCTCTTTAAGAGAGGATTAAAATAGGTTGCCCCTCCTAAGTTCTGAGAACTATAAAAGGAAGAAGGATGAATGTCCTTAAAACACTACAATTTTTTGTTATCATTTCAATAGTTTTCATGGTTAAGCTCTGTGTCAAGTTGTTTTCAGTATGTAAAGTAATTTATAAGGTGATACAGTAAAAAAGGCAGAAAAGTAGTATCCACATTTACTAATACTGTAAGACAACAATTTTATATAGGCAATTCTTGCATAGGTGTTGTGGAACCTAAAAAGAAGGAGGTGGTAATAGTTTCCCCAAACATTATCATAAATCCTCATAAATTATAGTTTTCTCTTTCTTGAGTCATTGTTTTCATATATTGGGACTCATGGAGTCAATCAAATATTTCAAGCATTTGTTGAAGGTTCAGCAAGAAAAAACCCTAACAACATCCAATATCCTAAAAGTTCATGGGGTCACACAAGAAGACCTAGATAAAGCTAGGGAAGCTAAGATTGCAAAAGAACTTAAGAAAACCCCTGCAGAAGTGAAAATGGAATAATATGCTTATATCAAGAAGAAGAAGAAGAAGAAGAAGAAGAAGAAGAAGAAGAAGAAGAAATCTAATAAAGGTACATTTGTTCCCTCAACTACTATTGACTTGGAATCCTCTCCACCTTCAGTACCAAGCAAGTTAACTAGAAGAAGGAAGCAAGTTCCCATAGGTCACCCATCCTCAAGGAAAACAAGGAGAAAAGTAAAGATCACTCAAGCTCCTCCCGAGGTAGGATTCATACCTAGTCTGACTTTCTTAAGGTAGAGAATTGTTAATGAAGGAAGACTAGACTCTATTAAAAATGTCTATGACAAGTACCAAGAGATAAATAAATCTAAAATTCATTCTATGATTTTCTCTCATATGATCAAGTTTAAAAGGTCAGTATTGGAACTCAAGACAGTCATACTAGATAAAGTATAGAACATACTAGACATATTGAAAAGACAATAAATAGAGGAAGATATGAGGATTAGAGAAGAAACATTAGACAAGCTTCTCCCTATTTTCTCACATGATGAGAAATCAATATTGTTAGATTTGGTAAAACCTCATCTCAGAACCAAAACAAGAACTCTTCATATTATGAACAAAGAGTATGAACTAGTTTGTGAAGAGACTCAAAAAGAATTTGAGAAATTATTTTTGAACAGACATATGTATCCATCAATGGTGCCTAATGCAAAAGTGACTCTAGTCCCTCCCAAATAAGATAAAGAACTAGAGATTCTTAATGTGCCTATGAAAAGTCCATAGGATTTAGCACCCAAAGGTTCATCACCTTTTGATACAACTAAAGATTTAGATGAAACCATTGTGATCAATGATGTTAAGATATCCATGACAGCTTCAGATAATGACATGAACAAATTTGAAAAAGCATTCATCAGCACTGAAGAGATAGAGAAGGTATGCATTGATAATACTGCCTTATAGCAAGATAAATCTCCTCCTAAAGATTCAACAGAGTTGAATAATGAGGAAGACAATCAATCTAATGAACCACCCATTATGGAGATCCGAGTG
This sequence comes from Thuja plicata, assembly GCA_018584345.1. NCBI lineage: Eukaryota > Viridiplantae > Streptophyta > Pinopsida > Cupressales > Cupressaceae > Thuja > Thuja plicata. Next base: position 292,259 of record MU226743.1, on the reverse strand, counting down.
AAAAGTGAATGTATGGATACTAGTCAAAATGCTATATTCACTCCATCTATTCAACCATTAATGTCATTGTTTTCAAGTTTAACCCCTAACTCAGCAAGCCTAGATGCATGGGGAGAAGAAGATTTGATCAAGATCGGTGTATTAGCCATGGAGAAAGCCAAAGAGAAACAAGTTATGAGAAACCCTTTCTTTCTAGAGTTAGTGAACATTTTGAATGACTTAGTGCCAGTAGATAAGAAAGTGGCTAAAATTTAGTCAGTTGATGATGTTGATAGAATCTTAACAAGATTCAAAGAAAACTTCACAAGTTTAGTAGACTCAGCTACTAGAACTGCAGAGGAAAAGTACAAAAAGGAAAGATTGGATGAATTGGTAAAGAAATTCTCTTTAGATCTCAACTCATTGAAGATTGGTCAGACAATTCTGAAAGAGTTAGCATCAAAAGGCAGGAAAGTAATAGCAAATTGCATGGACATAGGTAAATTCACTTCTGAGCACATCAAGAATATTGAGGAGGCATATATCTTGGTTGAAAACATAAGGCAATCAGTTGAAACATCCTCCCAAGACATCAATCTTTGCAACAATATCTATCAAGGGAAGATAGACAAGATTGAAAAAGCTAAGATGGAGATCAACAAGATAAGGATCAGGCAGACCCAACTGAGAAATGCACTTGCACCCTCCTTAGCTATTTTGAATGAGAACATCAAACATATAGATGCAACCATTATCACATATGATCAAGGACCCTACATGGATATGACATAGATGGAGAAGCTTACATATGCCTTATGCGCCCATCTTCAGACTGTTGATGCACTGAAGGTATTTTGGCAGCAAGAGATCAAAACTCTTCAGATTATGTATCCAGATGTGTACTCCGAGTAAGTACCTAGAGACTTACAATTTTGACACCTTTCTCATTAATGTCAAAGGGGGAGTAATGTATGTATATAATAAGTATGTTATATAGCCAAAGTTATGATATAAAGTTTTTTGTTGTTAAGTCAAAGTTTAAGCAACTTGGCCACATTCCTTTGTTGCCATTAATGACAAAGGGGGAGATTATTGGCAAGTTGACATTCAGGATGTATATGGCCTATTTTTTCTTGTCATTATAGAAACAAAGTCATATGAAGTTTTGACAGTAAACTTTGAAGATGAAAATTGGCTAAGTATAGAAAATAGAGTAGTACAGAGATATATAGTTGATTAGAGTACCAGATCACATGTGTACAATTGAGTTAGACTATGCACCTTTATAATTAAGCTTTATGACATGTAATGAAGCTTAGTCTATACACACATGGTATGGTATGACGATACGGAGAAGTTATAGGAAGTTCAAGAGCCACTAGTAGTTCAGAAAACAGAGTATGAAGCTGACTTCAAATTTTAGATTAGCGTATAATATTTTGTTTTGTAATGGTTATGTGCCTATTGTACTATGTTTTTAATTATGTCTTAAACACTCATGTAAACATTCTTAAGCCAATTTGTTTGGAAGCGTTGTGTATATTATTTTTGGGCTGACTAAGGTCTTGTTTTTAGTCACGTATATTCAGGCATGTATATATACTAGACATGCACTTTTGTATTAGTGTGTGAATGGAAAAACAAGAAGAGAAGATATTCAGAAGAGAAATATAAAAAAATTAGTATGAAATAAAATTCTTCAAGAGATCAAAGCATCAGAGCATAAATGGAATTGATCAGACAACAGTGTCAGAAAAATAGTTCATCTTTTTGATATAGTGTATATCTATTATCTAAAGGTTGTAGCCTTCATCCTACTGAGTAGTGAGCTCTGGAAGTGAGCTAACCACCCTTAATAGGGTTTTGTAAAGACTCCTAATAGGGTCAATGTACTTTCATTGTAAAGACTTCTCCTAACAGGGAAAAGGAACTCTAACAAGTTCATTAGACTAGTACAATCATTTGTGGGTACTAATTCCCACCGGGGTTTTCCTCTGATCAAGGTTTCCCCGTAATAATATCTTTTGTTAAGTGTTATTGTGTTATGCTTTAATTTTTATCTATTTGATTTAAGTTTCAAATTGCTGAAATTAAGAATTATAGACAAACACTGATTCACCCCCCCCCCTCTCAGTGTTTCTAACACATTGCATATTTATGGCATATATTTTGAATTCATAAATGAGAAAGAGAAAATAAAAAAACAAAGAATTCAAGCATTGCATTTACTTTTACATCCTAAGTGCATCCATACATATGTTTGCACGAAAAAAATCTCAAAAACATTTATTTGCATATTGATCTAGAATCATTTGAAACACATTTATATATCAGTAATAAATCAAATGAGCATATATGATGTCATCACATGAATTTAATCTAACTCATCAAGAGACTAAGTAAATAATCACATGTGCATCAAATCTAAACATCTATCAAAGAAAGAGAACCCATGAACATGGAAGAATCAGAAACGACTATCCCGAACTATAAAAATTCAATTTTTTTCTTCTTTGATCTATCGGGAACTAAATTGAACGCGCATACGATGTTTTTGACACCATGTTACAAATTTTATGACAACTTCCCAAAAATACAAAATTTCTATACATGTTTTGAAATTGATTGGCAGGCTTTAAATAATCAATTTTCCAGGTTCTTATCATCAAATTGCACATTATTCATCAAAATATTGGTCACACATCATTTTATCAAACTTAGAACTCACATTTTAATGTAGTTAACTTTGTAAAATTATGTTTTCTCTTAACACACCTTCACTTCTTCATTTCTTCTAATTGATTCTTCCACCCAATTGATATGTTCACGTGATATATCATTCTACAGAGGGATTTTATTATTTTTCCTTAAATTTCATTGCTGATGGGGAATGATCACACTTAAATTAATCAGATTCTTGCTCAAAAAGCATTAAAATGACTTCATCATCAAAAGACTAGGGGCATGGCAGTTTCCTTTGATCAATTTAGAACTGTTGGATAGAAGGATTTGGTTCTCATAAGCTGGATATATATGTCTACATATTCTAAGATCTTTATTAAGCTTCTGGCAGCTTCATATTGACTTTCGTTCAATCAAGTTTACAGTCAGTATTATCAATTCGCATTCGATCAAGTTCAGAATTGATACCTCAGAGCTCCTAGAAGCTACGTACTAACCCTCATTCGATCAAGTTTGGTGTCAGTATTGTCAATTCTCATATGATCAAGTTTAGAATTGGTATCTTCAAGATCTTTTCTTTATTTACCTTTGTTCAATCAAGTTCAAAGTCAATACTATTAATCTTGGTTCATTAAGTGCGAGACTGATCTCATCAGACATTTCATTCAATCAAGTGTGTAATTCTCAAACTTTCTAGAGTCAACTTCAATCATTCTTTGAATCAATGTGCTTCTCGCACATCAATTCAAAGAAGGGAAAATGTAACCACCCTAATTTGGTTTTCTCTAACCATAGACCCTATTTTCCCTAAGTGTGATCATACCCCTAATTATGTCAAGACAATTCTTCAATTAATTGGCATAATTAAGTTAAATAAAATTTAATCTCCTAAGTGATTTTATCACTAAATTATATTAATTGCTTTAGCCAATTAAATCAAAACAAATCAATTAAATTAAAAACAAACAAATTCATGGCTAAGGTAATTAATTAAAAGGAATTAAATAAAATCCTAATTACAACTCCTCACTTGCAAAAGGGAAAGTAAATTCCCTAGCCAATGAGAGTTAAATCACTTGGATCACCTCACATGGATCACCAAAGATTCAATCTCCACATCTCTTCACAAATGGATCACAACCTCTCATTCCTCAAATTCTTCTATAAATGGAATGAATTTTGAGCTCAATGGGCCCCTAATTTTAGAATTCATTTTGCACTCTTATGCTGCTCATATTCTTAGAGATTTTAAATGCATTTTAGCTTACTCCTCATAGAATTGTTATAATCTTTCAATTGGATCTCTAAAATGAAATTTGATTGAGCATTTAGCTTGCATTGTAGTTAAATCTTCCATTCTAAGAATGATGTTGTCACTGATTTATTCAAAATATGAAGGCAATTATAGCATATTTCATAATCTTCTTAGATAGGAAGAAATATGTCAATTTTGGTGATATATATGTGTTTTTACTTTGATATTTCATGTTATTTCACTAATGCAATGGCATATTGAAGTGTTGTGTTGCAGCTAGAAGATCCACAAAATACACACACAATTGCCACTAGTATGGGAATCCTTTTTATATGTGCCCTCAGAAGAGTTCAACATCACAAGGAGGAGAGAAAAGGATAAACTATGTGCAAGAAGGGCCTTCTAGCAGCAAGACAATAGAGGTAGCCCTGGATTCTGAGATAGGGGAGAACTTGATGATCCAAAGAACACTTCTCAAGGAGCCCATAAAGGAAGAACCAAGCCAAAGAATATCTCTATTCAGATTCAAATGCAAGATACTAGGTAAATTTTTCAAATTTATCATAGATTTTGGTTCTACTGATAACATTATTTCTATGGAAGCTATTGAAAAACTTAAGTTGAAAATATTCCTCACGCTGACACTTACAAAGTTACTTGGTTAAATAAAGATCAACATGTGTTGGTCAATGAGAAAGCTTGGGTAGAGTTCTCCATAGGGAGGTATAAGGATAGAGTGTTGAGTGATGTCTTACCCATGGATGCTTGTCATCTATTATTGGGTAGACCTTGGTAGTCTCATAGAACTACTATGCATGATGGAGCCAAGAACTCTTATTCCTTTAGGAAAGATGGGATGACATTCAAGATACAATCAATCTTGGAAGAAGGAGAAGTGAAGAAAGGGGTTCTTATAATACTTTTGGTGGGAGAAAAAGAATTCTTGAGGACACTAGAAGAAGAAGAAGAAGGAGTGAGATTTTCCTTAGTGTTAAAACCTAAGGATGACAAGGTGAGTAAGAGGGAATAGATACCTTTAGAAATCCAAGAAATGTTAAACCAATACCAACACATAGTTATTGATGGTAAACTAGCTTCCCTACCAACTAAGAGATCTATTAGTCATCAAATTGAATTTATCCCAGGAGCCTCACTTCCAAACAAAGATTCCTATAAGATGACCCCACAATCAAATGCGGAAATTGCTAAACAAATCCAAGAATTGTTTGACCAAAGACTGATTAGAAAGAGCATAATTCTATGTGTCATTCCCACTATCCTAGCCCCTAAAAAAGGAGGTACTTGGAGACTTTGTACAAACTCTAGAGACATCAACAGAATTACCATAAGGTATAGGTTCCCAATACCTAGAATAGAAGACCTAATGTACTACCTAGGGGGAGCTAAGTATTTTTTCAAAATTGACTTAAAAAGTGGTTACCACTTGACTAGGGTGAAGGAAGGAGATGAATGGAAGATAGCCTTCAAGAGAATAGAAGGGATCTATGAGTGACTTGTTGTGCCTTTTGGGTTTTCCAATGCCCCAAGAACTTTTATGAGGCTAATAAATGAAGTGTTGAAAGACTTCATACGAAAATGGGTTTTGGTGTATCTAGATAACATTTTAGTGTTCAGTAAAACCAAGGAGGATCACCTTAAGAATCTATAGATGGTAATGTAGAGATTACATAAAGAGAAGTTGACAAGCAACCTATAAAAGAGTGAGTTCATGAAGTAGGAGTTGGTATACCTAGGCTTTGTTATCTATGAAGGAAACTTAAAGATGGACACAAGAAAGGTGGAATAAATCTTAAATTGGCCTACACCTAAGTCAGCTACATAGGTAAGGAGCTTAAATGGATTAGCACAATTCTATAGGAAGTTTATCAGACAATTTAATGAAATAAATGCACCTATTTTGGATACTATTAAAGGAGGCATGAAAACAAAATTCTCGTGGAATGAGCATGTTGATAGGGGTTTTGAGACTTTGAAGAAGAGGATAGCCACCCAACCTATACTGACACATCCTAGTTTTGAGAAGTTGTTTACTAGGGAATGTGATGCTAGTAATATTTCCATAGGTGCAATTTTGAGTCAGGAGGAAAGCTAGTGGCATTTTATAGTGAAAAATTCAGTGGTGTAAAGAAGAAATACTCTTCATATGATTTTTAGATATATGCATTGGTGCAATCACTAAGGAAGTGGAGACATTATCTCATTCCTAAGGAATTTGTGGTCTTCACTAACAACTAGGCTTTAATCTTTCTGAATTCACAAGATAAGTTAAGCCATAAACATATGAAGTGGGTGGAGTATATCCAAGCCCACACCTTCACCAACAAGCACAATAAGGGACTCTAGAATAAGGTGGCAGATGCATTGAGTAGGAGATTTCTCATAGTGCAATAAATCTAGTTAAGGAGCATTGGCATAGAAATTTTCAAAGACTTGTATCCATAGGATGAGGACTTCTCAGCAGCTTATAAGGTTTGTAAGGATTTTGAAAATCACATTCATGGTGAGTGCTATGATTTTACCCTTCAAAAAGGTCTTCTATTTAGGGGAGGGAAACTCTATGTGCCTAAAGGTTCAATGAGGGAGAACCTAGTGTAGGAGAAACATAATGGTTCATTAAGTGGACATTTTGGTGTGCATAAGACCTTAGAGTTGGTTAAGAGATACTAATATTGTTGAAGGATGAATAGAGATGTCCAGAGATATGTAAAGACTTGTATAGTCTATCAAAAGGCTAAAGTAACTTCATCCAATGCAGGGTTGTATCAACCCCTTCCAATCCCAAATAGACCTTGGGAGTGTCTCAATATGGACTTTGTAGTTGGACTTCCCAAGACAAAACAAGATGTGGATAGTATTTTGTGATTGTGGAGAGGTTCAGCAAGATGACTTGATTTGTGCCATGCAAGACCACTCATGATGCATGCTATATAGAAAATATCTTCTTTAGAGAAGCAGTCAGGATCCATGGTTTACCCCTAAGCATTATATCAGATAGGGACTCTAAGTTTATGAGTCATTTCTATAAGACTCTATGGAAAAATCTTGGTACAAATATTTCTTTTAGCTCTGCATATCATCCAAAAATAGATGGGAAGACTGAGGTGGTTAATAGGAGCTTGGGAAACCTTCTTAGATGTCTCAGAAAAGAATATGGATAGTCATGGGATCAATTACTTTCTCAAGTAGAATTTTCTTACAATGACACCATCAATAAATCAACTGGTAAAATCCCCTTTGAAGTAGTTTATGAGATTCATCCCAGGGGTATATGTGAAATCATGGATTTTGGAAGTAGTGCAGAGAAGAGTGGCTATGTTGAGGATTTTTATTATTCAATGAATGGGGTCTATGATACAGTGAAGCAGACATTAGTGGAGAGTGCAAATCATACCAAGTAAAAGGTGGATGAGAAGAAAAGGGATGTTTAGTTCCAAGTTGGAGATCTGTTCATGGTGCACCTAAGAAAAGCAAGACTATAATAAGGTGTTCCAATTAAGATTCATATGAGGAAGAAAGGTCCTTGTACCATCCTACAAAAATATGGACCTAATGCTTACAAACTTGACCTTCCTACAGGAATAGGACTATCTCCAGTCTTTAATGTTGTAGATATTGTGTCCTACAAAGGAATAATTATAGAGGGAGACCTTGATCATTCTGAGGATGCAGAGGAAATCAAGACAATGAAACTTCCAGTTACACCAAAGCCCAAGGAAGAGAATATTTTGAACTCTAGAGTTGCTAAGAAGACTAGAACCAAGGTATACATGGAATACCTATTCAAAAAGAAATGAAAATCATATTTAGAGGCTAGATGGGTGCAAGAGATAGAGTTCCAGAAGTTAGGCATAGCGAGGGACTTGATTCCATCACTTGGAAGTTGATTTATTCTGTTGAGGGGATAATGGTGTAGGATCACATATGGTTAAAGGCCCTTATTTATTTTTGTTGTGTACTTTCCTAGTTACTTAAAACAAATTAGGAAGCTTTAAGAAGATTTTATATTGAATTAGGGTTGATCAATTTTGTTTTTGTAAGTGTTTATGTGCATTCACCCTTTGTAATGTCGTAAAGGACAAAATGGGTCAAAACATTGAATGAACATCCTAGTTTATTAGGAGGGTGTTTTTAAATTATTTTGTGTTTTAGAAGTTGGTTTTAGGCCTCTAGTGATCCAACCAAGGAATGGAAGCAAGGAAAATTTAGTTTGAAAGAAAAAATTTCTCATGCGGCATTTTTACAATTTTGCAACTTTAAAAGTTGCTCGGTATTGTCCAAAAAATTTATTTTGTCCTACATGGAAAAATAGGTCATTTGGATTTGTTGGTATGAGGAGGGGAAGACTATTTAAGAACCCCCATGGAAACATTTTGAGGTTGGATGTCATTTTGTTTACAATTATATTGAATGTGAAGTTGCAGACTAAGACTGTAATTAATTTTGAGCATTTTCAATTAGAAAGGATTGTTAATGGATTGAATCATAGTATTTTCAATTATAATTAGGTTATCATGTTTGTCTAAGAGTTTTGTGTGAAAATATGTTTTTCAAAATTTTCCATTTTGTAGCTTCTTTTAAATTTTCTTTCAAGTTGTAGTTCTATGGTCCAATTCTGGACTGTACATAGACAATGGCTCCTCGCGGTCTTCAAATCCATGGAAAAAAATGGGCATAGATGGAAAGATGGGGGAGCCTCTGTACATATATTTATTTTTGGTTTTTTTAGGAGAAGAGCTAAGGTTGAATTTTGAGCTCTTTCCCTGGGTGAGCTTGGCAAGAGCCCAGCTCAGGGAAAAGAGAGACAATGGTAAAAATATTGCAGGGTTAGATTGGTAGAAATAATAGTGGTTGGAGAGTGCTAAGGGGAAGGTGATACAACCCTTTGAGAAATTTTAGCAATGGAGGAGTTTAATTCAATGAGAAATGAGAGCAAATGCAGAACAATGGCCTATTATCCCTCCTTTTAAGGACAGTGTCCCTAAGAGGTTTTAGGGGTTGTACAGATGACTTCAAAAATCCACATCTTGAAATATTTGATGCTTTGAAAAATGGTATCATAATCCTAAACTAGATTTAGGAGTCCTTTGGATATTTTGTGAAAGAATCAAGAATTTGAGCCAGAATAGGGCTACAAGTAGTCTTTAGGCCAAATCCTAGATTGTAGAAGTTTAGTGTATGAATGGATTTTTGTTACTTTAAAACATTAAGAAATGTCCTAAAATGACATAAAGAAGTGGGAATGAAACCCTGGAAGTGTTGTGAGTGTGCTGGCATAGGTAGGTAGAATCCACCCTTGTGGGTTCAGTGAGCATTGAAAATACTTGTTGATAGGGAGGATCTTGTTTGGGAGGGTGAATTTATTGGTGACTTGCCTTTAAGTATAGGGTTGTGAGATCCCTAGGAGGTCTAGGAAACAGACCTTAAAATAGACTTAAGCTGACTCTAGAGTTAGAATAACCATCTCTATCATCTCCTCCTACTCCTGTCTATGTCAAGACCCTTTGTCCTCCCCTTGCAGCCCTATGTGGGACGTCTACCTCTCCATCTAAGGTTCTCTCTCAGCTAGATCCATGAATCTCAAAAAGGGATGGCGTGCAAGATAATCCTTGTACTGGGGTGTGACCCTTGCATCTAATATGTCCTCCAGATAATCCCAGGATGGCCGATGTAACCCTATGAGCTCCTATAAATAGAGAGTTAGAGATAGTCTTAGAGACCACCCTCAGCACTCCTCATCAACAAAATGCGCATATATCATGAACTCCAGTGGTATTCTCTATGGACGGACATATTGCTGCAATACTTGAGAGACCGCAAAATGCTCAACCATAGTGGAAGTCCTCCCAAGAAAGGGGCATGATACAAATAAATCTCTCCTTTGAGCCCTCCAGTCAACCCAAGGCTCTGTGCCTCTGTAATGCCTCCAAACAACCAAGCTAATGTCTCTAGTAGTCAGTCTTCCTTAGGTGGGGCTATGTCAAGAAAATTGAGTATATGTAAATAAAAGGTTGTCCACTCTATTGTGGATCATATGTCACTGTCTGACTAATGGGAAGGTGCTCCCATTCCCACACCTATAAGACAAGTACATCTACAGTCATACCGCTAGCATCTCAAAAAACCACCTCATGCATCTCATGGCCTACAGTTGAAAAATGCATGAAAACATTGAAAAATATATTAAAAATAAGAAAAATGGGATTCAAAGAGTAAATTTTTCAATTACGCACTAGAGGTGGATAATCGTCTGGCCAACTATGCCTCCGCATGTGCTCAAATTTATGATCTATGATCAGGACCACCATTTTGGACTCAGAGAAGGTTTTCAAATTCTAAACTTGAAAAGTGAAAATGATTTGAAATGACCCTTTTGGGCCTTAAATCAGTTTTGACCTAATTTTCTAAATTGCTCTGATGGACACAAAAATTGCACCCTTGGCTAATTGGACAGCCCTAAATCTATTTTTGGGACCAAAATTGAATCTGACAACATTTTTCTACTAAACAATGTTGTTTAACCTGTTACTCAAATGTAGTTGATCGCTAAAGCTCGCCTCACAAGATTTCACTTCAAAATAATTTCCAACTGATGAAATCAAACATTCTCCACTTCAATCTACAAAAAAATCAACTTTGGTCAACCCAAGTCAACTCTTGGTAAATTGGTCAACCAGCTCTTCATCCAAGCTCAAATCTCATCTTTTTGTATCTCTTCATCCTATTCAATTCTTTTCAAGCTTGTTTCCCTCATCTCATTTCAATTTCAATCATGAGGGGGCAGTACCAATACATCAATAATTTGATTCATGTCAACAAGTTCAATCTCTAGGGGCATCTAAGCTCTATATTAAACTAGGATTCCTCCTAGTAATTTCATCACTTCAAATCAAGTCACTTGAATCTCTAGGAGCCTATTAGGTTCATCACACCACATCAATCTGATACTATCTCTCAATTAGGTAATTGGCTTCATCAGGACCCATATCAAGTTAATTACCCCAAGCAATCAATCGAATGGTAGTCAATCTCATCACACTACATCAAGTTGATTCCTCATTTAAACCAATCCAAAATTGATAAATCTACTCTAGGGATGGATTTTCAGTTTCATCGTTTCACATCAAGAAGGATATCCAAATCTTTCTATCAGTATTTTCTCATTCAAGTCTGGAGATTATATCATCAATCTTCAATCAATCTTTGTTCAATCAAGTTTGGAATCAATTCTGATTCGTGATATATTTTCATTACTTCACATCAAGCTATTTCTTGATCTTTCATAAAAATTTCTTTGAATCAACATGTTATTCACACATCAATTCAAAGACGGTCAAACACAATCACCTAAAATTGGTCTAGTAGACATATAGCCCCTAATTTGATTAATTATCCTTAAGAAACACTGAATCAAAGGCATTTATCACTAGACGCTAATTATGAAATCATTTAATAAAAAATTATTACATGATTAAACACAACTTGTTGAATCCAATTATTAATCAAAGCTCAAATCATCTAATTTCTTGAACTATTGAATTTAATTAAAATTCATTTACCCCTTTTTAATTAAATGAACCCATTCACACATCCTTACACATGTGTGAGCATTCAAAATTCAAATAAAATTAATTCAATGGGGAAACTACCAAATTCCTCTCATTCTCCCCCAAACAAGCACAAAGTTGACCAATCAAAATCACTCCACTTGGATCAAACACACATCAATTGAAAGAAATTGCATCTCTACCACTCTTCTCAGTTGAATCTTAACCGTTAATTTCACCAAATTTCGTACAAAAGGAATAGCTTCATTTGCTCAAGCATGAGGCAAATTTGAGAAGTAAGGTTATAATTCTAGTTTTGCTCTAGGTTTTGAGAATTGTTCTCTCCTCAATCTCCATAATAGCTTGGTTTACTTGCATTTCAACTCTAGCTTGCATTTCTAGTTTAATGGTAGCTTCATTCTTAGTTTCATTTAATAGTTGGTAATGGATTTATTAGCTGCATTTCATGGTTAATATGTACTTAGTTTTCTTATGCATGTATTTCATTTTCAAGTTTCTTGAGAGAAAAGTACGCAAGTCCATGCATCTTTCTCATTTCATAGAATCTTTCATTTTGTATTCGTCTAGTCACTGATTACCCATGCCAATTTGATGAGCATTTTTATGGAATCAAACTCACTTCATCTAGGAATAAATAAGCTACTCTTGAGGGTAGTTGTGTAATAATTTTGATTATGATTTGATACTAACCCCTTGATTTAATGGTTTATTGAAGTGTTTCGTGTTTCAAATTGAATATCACATTTTACCACACACAAATACACCTGAATATTTCAGAAAAGGATGAATAAGCCTTGCATGTCACTCCACATTGACACAATAGATATGATCATCATATTTGTAAATAACTTCAAATCTTGTTGAAAATATTCTAAGGAAATTAACTCTCTCCTTGAGAGAAACCATAAAAAAATCTCACAACCTCCCTTGCATATAGATAAATTGAACAATCCTTAACTATAGAATTGAAACAAAAGCTTGAAATTTAGAACAAAGACAATCATTTATAGAACTTCAAATCTTCCTGTGAATTTTGTATTTGTATTGATATCAAAATCTTCAGTACATTTAAAATAGCTCCAAAACACCTATATAAATTCTTGGTCTAATACAGGAGTTTTACAATCTTACTAATTCAAAAACTGACTATATCTTTTCCAAGTACTTTTGGAATCCTTTTATACATCAAGATGCAACAATGTTTGGAATTTTTGGAAGAATAAAAATATTTTGCAACAATATTTCAACAAAACAAAAATGACAAAAACTTGCAACAAATGTAATAGAAATTTGTTGCAACCACAAGATGCCTATTACTTCTTCATCATAGCTTCCCACCTATTCACCACCTTGTTGGTTGGCCAAATGAAAGCCCTTTCTTGTTCCAAATTGGTAATGGCCTCTGTCCACCTTGCATATATAATATCCTTGGCATTAATAATGAATTTGACCATATCAACTTCAACCTTTAAGAAATTGTCCATCAAATTGTTGAAGTAACCAATGTCAATCTATTTGTCTAGATGTTCTTTCACATCATTATTTTTCCAAATGGAATCAAATTACCCCTCCCAAATAGATTGTTCTTTCAAATCATTGTTGTCATCATAAATTGGAGGAACCAATTCATTGTACTCTTTTCTGAACAATTGCAACTTGTTTTTAAACAAAATATCCTTCCCATTAAAAAATGCATAGGAGGCATTTACCTCTTCTACCATCTTGGTAGTATCTGTAATCGTGGGAGGAAATTCATGACTATATAGCATAATAGTGTTTAATTTTTCCATCACTCTGGTCTTGCATGACCACAAGTTTAACATGGGCCCACCAAATTCCATAACCTTAGAAGCCACCTTGCTTGAATCCTGAAGTTAATTGTTTAATTCATGCACCAATAATGTGTTCCCTTTCAATATATTCACTATATGCTTCAAGAATCTAAGAAAAAAAGAAACAACATTGGCACCATTTATCCTTCCATTCCATCCAATTTGTACTGTTTGCACTGGAAGTCCCTGGTAACAGATCTGTAAATTCATCAACATACTTCTTCACCACCACCTCCTTTTTACCAGAGGCCTTTGAAGCTCCAATTCAATTTTTCTAACTCATCCTAAAAATTATGGAGAAACACCTTCGCCAAACTGAGAATCAGCCTGCAAATCAAGTGCAGAACACAAATCTCTGTCAAAGTGCTCAAAATATCTTGGAAGCATAGAACAATTATACAAAATCCGAGCATAATCATGAAATTTATTGAAAATTCAAACCATTGTCAATTTCACCATTACTTCTCATGCTTTCATGAATGGCCTTCGATGACTGCAACTAGTTTGCATTTAATTCCTTATTTGAGTGTTGTTGTAAAAATAAAGTATACGTCCATCTTTATAAACATCATTCAAATTTTTTAATACCTAGAAGAAAAATCCACATGTCACCACTTGATTTCTTAGCATTCTCCTTCTAAAACCATCATGTGAAAAAATCATAACCTAGACACATGGCAACCAATCGCCGGCTCACAACACAACCTACAAACCCTTTGTTTTCTTTGAGAGCTAGTGACAATGCTAGTTTTTCTCTTCAATCATGCAATCACCACTCCTTTGTTCAGATCTCTGATCATCCTATGAGGAAGTGATGATGGTTTAGCTTCATTAAGCCTTTTAGTCACAGCCTCGTAGTAGCATATGGAATATTCCTTTATCATCACTGATCAAGTGATAGTCGTTGATCCCCATCTAAATAGATATTATTCACAATATCGCAACATAAGACTTGACTAGGACATAACACCTGTGAGTATGTGATAACCACAAGGCTAACTTAAAACATAAATGTCACCCACTCCTAACTCAAAATTCTACAGATTAATTAATGCAACAAGTGGGTGATGAGACCACCCTAACCTCTAGACTAACTATGTCATACACTCATGTGCTAAAAGACTTAACTACCAACCACTTGCGACCCATAAAAAACATAGAAATTTATTCACTTGCACACTCATGACATAAAAGAACTAACCAAGACAAAACATGTGGCTACGTGACAAGGCTAAAATCCTTCTGAACTCGTGAGCTCACAGCCTTAACTGCTAACATGAATTAATGCCTGTGACTTTGTGACATGACATAAAAGGCCAAATTTTACCAAGGAATTTTAAGCATGAAGGCCAAAACATTATAAAATTCAAAATATTAAAAGCCCTTATAAAATAATGCAGGAAAGAGGACTCTTAACCTTCATGAGATAAATTTAAAAAATAGTGCTAAGAATGGCTCTGACTAGGGAAGGTTGATTGCAAGATCAACACTAGGCAAGGATAACTTTAAGAAACCCCCCTCAAAAAAAAGATAAAAAATCTTGGTGAATATTTCATTTTCCTATCAAAAAAATTTAATTTCTATTGGTGAATCTCTCAATTTTTCAAAAAAGTAAAATGATTCTTATTGGTGATTATGTTTTAATCACTTTTTTCTATAGAAAATAATAGTAAATATAAAACAAAAACAAGAAATTCATAAATCACCATAGTTAATACTTCCATTTAAAAAAAATAGAATTATTATAAGAAATAATAGGGCTAAATGTGGAAATCTTTGATGGGTTTAAGGGATAGATTATATAATATTTAGTTGCTACCAATTATTTAAAATATAATCTAATAACCCTTATTGTATTGTGTGCAATAAATATGGTGATATTTTTAAAATTCTAGTGGGACCCAAAAAAATTTAAAGACCGTTGATTTCTATTGAGATCAATAATCCAAAGGAAATTTTAGCCCCCATAAGCATTACAAATCAAATAGGAACATTTTTATCTCATGAAATATAATGACGATCATTAGATTATATTTAAATCAATCATAGCAAGTAAATATTGATGATACATTCGTACAATAACAAATAATTATAATACATTATTGGTGAATTATTTTACATTTTTACAATAAAAAATAAAATTTAGGCGAATTGAATCTAATATGTAGCGAATATTGTGGTAAATCTTTGAGTTAAAGTTTTTAATATAATAAATTATTTGGCGATTTAAATATTTCTAAAAAAAATTGTAAAAATTTGGTGATTTATGAAAGGAAACTAAGTGTGCGGAAAATAGTTCCCTACGCTAAACTCCCAAGAAGAGGATCGTGCAAATTCAGATTTAACCCTTATCAATTATAGAATGATAATGCAATAACATGCATACATAGAAAAATGAGAATGACACAATGATTTATCCTGGGGAAAACCTTTCGGTAAAAAACCCAAGCACTCCAAAACCTGCACAATGTATTAATAAAAACTATTTCTGTTTATAATACACTTGCAATGCAAGTTCGTTCAGGAGATAATCGATACTTGAAGACAAATCTGGCAACATAACAACATTCCAACAATACACTTTCTTCACTCTACGATTTGCAACCCAGAAATTATATCATGCACTTCCCTTTTTAGGGCAACTTCCAAAGATAACCGTATTAGGGTTTTACCATTCTCTAGAAAAATAGGAACCCCAAACCCCACACATTGTAGAAGAGTGTATAGTACTCAACATAATCAGTTGCCACATGTCTTGCATGTCTTCACCTATCATCAAATCTTTCACAATTAGCTCTTACAAATATTAATGACCATCATAGAAATCTTTCATAACTGTTTCAGTCATGATTACCTTACACATTGTCCAAAGTGCCGACATTTGGCAAATGACCTCTATTCACCTAGACCTTGTTTGATCATCCTTGTCATCTTCCAAGTGGAGTGAAAACACAACATGTCCACTCAACTAAATGACAGAACAAATATCAAACTTAAATACATTATTTGCAAAAAATTAAATACAAAACAAATAATATCAAATGTAAGGAAATATACAAGGTTGAGACACCTTATTCCTAACATTCTCCCACTTTTTGAACACCTTGTAAGAGCCAAAGGAAATAACATGATTTAACTACTATAGGCCGAGAGGCCCATAGACTCCGAACAACATCTGAACTTCTCTATGCCCACAAGTTTTGTCAATGCATCCGCAACATTCTTTACTGTATCTACCTTCTCCAAACTTACTTTTCCATCCTCTACCATATCTCTCACAAAGTGAAAATGCACATCAATGTGCTTCGTTCTGGCATGGAAAGTTGGATTCTTCACAAGGAAAATAGCACTCTGACTTTCGCAACAAATTTTAATCTATCCTACATCAACACCAACATCTGAACATAGTCTCCTAAGCCAAATGGCTTCCTTACAAGCATGAGTAGCTTCCATGTACTCTGCTTCTATAATGGAAAAAGCAACCATAGGTTTTCACTTACTCATCCAATTGATGGCACCACCAAACATATTGAACACATAGGCACTGGTGGATCTCCTATTGTCAATGTCACCTGCCCAATCTGAATCCACAAACCAACGAATATAAACTGAATGCGGAGCTCCAGAAGATTTTCCATGATAGCATATGGAATACTCTGATGTACTCTTCAAATATCTGAACACTCTCTTAACTGCATCCCAATGTACCCATCTAGGTTTAGCCATAAACCGACTCAGGACTCCTACTGCTTGGGCAATGTCTAGTCGAGTACAAACCATAGCATACATAATGCTACCAACTGCACTTGCATAAGGTACTTTTCTCATGTCCTCCACCTCACTAGGAGATTTTGGAAAATCATCCATAGATAAATTTGTTCCCATAGAAACATGAACACACAATGGTCTACAATCTACCATGCTAAACCTGTCCAACACATACTTCACATACTTACTCTGACTCAACCAAAGTTTTCTGTTAGATCTATCTCTATTGATTTCCATACCCAAAATATACCTAGCTTCTCCTAGATCTTTCATCTCAAACTGTGTTGACAACTGAGACTTAAAATTAGAAAGCATACCCATACCCTTCCCAATCAACAACATATCATCAACATATAATGCAATAATAAGAAGGTGATCATTGTCAACTTTGAAATAAACATAATGATCTGATTTCGATCTCAGAAAACCAATTGACAACACAAAGGCATCAAATTTAAGGTACCACATCCTAGTAGACTGTTTCAAACCATACAAAGAATTCTTTAATCTACAAACCAAATAATCTTTACCTTTCTAAATATAGTGCTCAGGCTGTGACATATATATCTCTTCCTCCAAATCACCATGAAGGAAAGTTGTCTTCACATCCATTTTTTCTACCTCTAAATCATATGATGCTGTTAGAGATAACAAAAATATAATGGATGTAAGCTTTGCAATAGGAGAGAATATTTCACCATAATCAATTCCCTCCACCTGTAAATACCCCTTTGCAACCAATCTAGCCTTGTACCTCTCAACACTGCCATATGCACAGAATTTCTTCTTAAACACCCATTTGCTTCCAACAGGTTTCCATCCTTTAGGCAAAGGTACTAGGTCCCAAGTTTTTTTCTTCTCTAATGAATCCATCTCATCATCCATGGCCTCAATATAGGAACCTACATCTTCCATACCCATAGCCTCTTTCATAGATCTAGGCTCATTAGTATTTGTAATCAAGGCATAAGCACAACTGGAATCTAACATAGAAAATCCAAACCTCTCTGGCTGCTTTCTTTCTCTTGTGGATCTCCTCAAGTGCTAAGGCTAAGGATTTTCTACCTCTTCTTCTAAATTTTTAGAGCTTCTAGAGCTCTCCTCATCATCAGATCCATCACGGTCTCTCTATTCAGTCTTCTCAGGGGTAGGAGGCAACTGAACAACATCTTCTTTTAATTATTTTTCATCTGGCCGTAGCACAATAGGAGAAGGTGTTAGATCTCTAAAAATAAAATTTCTTCTAAACAACACCTTACCAATCATAGGATCCCAAAGCTTGTATCCTTTCACACTAACACTGTAGCCGATGAAGATACATTTTACAACCTTGTTTTCCAACTTAGATCTTCTCTCCTTAGGCACATGTGCATAAGCTTCACAACCAAAAACATGAAGATGTCTAACTGAAGGATTCTTACTAGATCACACCTCCATGTGTGTCTTACCAACAAGAGATGATGTAGGAGATCTGTTAACCAAATAGCAAGCAGTGCCCACAGCTTCAGCCTAAAACCTTTGTTCAAGGCCAACTCCACTAAGCATACTCCTAGACTTCTCCATCAATGTCCTATTCATTATTTCTACAAATCCATTTTGTTGTAGCATATAAGGAGTTGTCTTATGCCTCTTGATCCCTCATTCTTTATAGAACTGTTCAAAATCTGCCAAACAAAACTCACCACCATCGTCAGTTCTCACACACTTAATTCTTTTACCAGTCTAATTCTCTACGAGAGCTTTAAATTCCTTGAACCGACTGAAAACTTGTGTCTTGCTTTTAAGGAAGTAAATCCATGTCCTTCTACTATAATCATATATAAAAGATACAAAATATACATATTTGCAGAGTGAAGGAACTTTAACAGGACCAAACACATCCGAATGGATAAGATCCAAAATACTAGAAGACTTGTGAGAACTGGAGTAAAACTAAACACAATTTTTCTTACCATAAAAAAAGTGTTCGCAGAAGTCAAACTCAAGATTACAATCATTTATCCCCTCAATGAGGTTTTTATTTTTTAGTTTTCTGAGACCCTTCTCACCAATGTGGCCAAATCTCATATGCCACAACATTGTCTTTTCTGCAGGAAGTTTGCCTTCCAAAGTGTTAGCACCCTTAGGTACATTTGTTGCACTACCATCGGAACCCATTACCACAGACTTCTTCACTACTAGTTTAGATGGTGGGGATGAAGTGATTTTTGCTCTCTTCCTTAAGATAGAAGAGATATTGCACTATGAAGTGCAACCATCCAGCTGAAATAGGGTACCTCTCTTAGTACCTTTTGCGAGCACCATATCTCCTCTAATCATCTTGCATCCATCTTTCAAAAAAACAACTTGCACACCTGCATCATTCAGCATAATTACAGATAATAGGTTTTGTGCCAAAACCAGGATGTGCATTGCCCCATGATCCCCTTTACTCATCCATCAGGGAATCTGATAGTGATTCTTCCTTGTCCAACTATCTCTATGTGAGAATCATCACCTAGGTACACCTTTCCACGATAGAACTCCTCATACTTTGAGAACCAACTTCGATGAGAGGTTATGTGAAAAGAAGCACCTAATTCAATCAGCCACACATCATCAGATGCATGGGTAGCCAAGGCTATGACAAAATCATCACCATCTTCTTGAGATTTTTTAGAATCTGAATCTTGGATTTTCTTCTTCTTCTTTGCCTCTTTGCATTCCTTACAGAAGTGCCCAGACTTACCACAGTTCCAACATGTTGCCTTAGACTTTCTAGGAGTGTTAGATTTCCCACGGGATTTGGATCTACCCTTTTTAGACTTCTTGTCATTTTTCTTTCCTCTGTCTTTGGATCTACCGTGAACAACAAGGGCTTCCTTGGTTGAATCAGAGCTCTTTCTTCACATCTCCTCAGACAACAATGAAGACACCACATCATCCATTTGGAAAGTGAAAATAGTACTCCCAAGGGCCATCACAAGATGGTCCCATGAATTCGGCAAGTAACATAGCAGGGTCATACATCAATCCTCCTCCTCCAACTTGACATCAGTTGATGTCAACTGTGCAATCAACATGTTAAATGTGTTCGGGTGATCTGCAACGGATCCTCCTTCCTCCATTCTCATAGAATACAGCTTCTTTCTCAGGAATAATCTATTCAGCAAGGACTTGGCCTGATACACAAACCCAAGCCGTGTCCATAATTTGTTTTCTATCTTCTCCTCGAGAACATTCAAGAGAACATAATCTGCTAGACAAAGTCTAATGAGACCCTTAGCTTTCTGATCCTTGAGATCCCAATCTTCTTGAGGCATGTTTACTAGTTTGATATCATTTGCAATTGCCTCCCATACATCATAGTCTACAAGCATGTCTTCCATCTTGAGTATCAACAACTCAAAGTTTGTGCCACTAAACTTTTCCACCTCCATTCTACTGTATGAAGAACTTGCCATCTCTTCCTGCAATAAGGTTATGAATACTCTACAACAATACTCCCACTAAACTAGATATTAGCTCAAAAAACTCATACCCTAACAAATAGAACCAAAACTGACCAGGCTCTAATACCAATAGAAAGGAAACTAAGTCTGTGGAAGACAGTTCCCTGCGCTAAACTCCTGAGAAGAGGATCATGCAAATTTAGATTTAAACCTTATCAATTACAAAATGATAATACAATAACATGCATACATAGAAAAATGAGAATGACACAATGATTTACCTTGGGGAAAACCTTTCGGTAAAAAATCCTAGCACTCCAAAACCTACACAATGTATTAATTAAAACTATTGTTGTTTACAATACACTTGCAATGCAAGTTCTTTTAGGAGATAATCGACACTTGAAGACAAATCTGACAGCATAACAACATTCCAACAATACACTTTCTTCACTCTGCGATTGGCAACCATAAACACTTATATAATGTGCTTCCCTTTTTAGGGAAACTTCCAAAGATAACCATATTAGGGTTTTACCATTCTCCAAAAAAATAGGAACCCTGAACCCACGCATTGCAGAAAAGTGTATAGTACTCAACATAATCAGTTGCCACATGTATTTCATGTCTTCACCTGTCATTAAATCTTTCACAATTAGCTCTTACAAATATTAATGAATGTCATAGGAATCCATCATAACCATTTCAGTCATGATTACCTTACACATTGTCCAAAGTGCCAACATTTGGCAAATGACATCTATTCACCTAGACCAAGTTTGATCATCCTTGTCATCTTCCAAGTGGAGTGAAAACACAACATGTCCACTCAACTAAATGATAGAACGGATATCAAACTTAAATACATTATTTGCAAAAAAATAATATCAAATGTAAGGAAATATACAAGGTTGAGACACCTTATTCCTAACAATTTAGCTTGCCTTAAATCTTGAATTATTAGCCAAATTTGGATTCTCAAATTTCAAAATTTAGCTAATTGGTGAATATTAGCCTCTAAAAAAATCACTGACGCTAGGATCCAACACTTTGGGACGTAGACCAAGAACTGAAAAACTCAAAACTGTACACACACCCAAACCAAAAAAAAGGACCTAAAAAAAATAAAACCTACAGTGCATAGATGAGAAAAGTTATGATAAATAATGTTTCAGGAATTGTCCATGCACTAGCAATTCCTGCATCTCACCATTCAAGTTTTCCAAGTAATATGAGTCTTTTCCATTGAATTCTTGAATGATAAAATGGCCCAACCATAATGATTCAAAATTTCCATGCCTCCCCTTTTCTTCTTTTCTTGAATTCCATTGGAGCACCATATCACTGATCTAAAACTTCCTCTCAGTTGATCTTTTTTCAAACAAATATATTGACTGCTGCTAAATTTGTATATTCTTCTTATGTACTTAATTCCTTGTCTCTTCTAGTTCAACCAATTGGATCATCCTATCCATCATGGGTTCTCACATGTCAACTTCTTCTTCCTACAAATATTTGTGAATAGGTAATAGGTTATTCAATGAAGTCCTGCCTGTGCTCCATAAACAATTTCAAAAGGGGAAACCCCTATAGCCTTTTTAATTGTCACCCTATCAGCCCACAAAGCCAACTTCATTTTTGAATTCCAATACTTTTTATTCTTTTCCAAAATCTTCTTAATTATTTTAATTATTCTCTTATTGTTGGACTCAGCATGTCCATTTCCTTGTGGATGATGAGGCGAAGAGTAAGATATAACAATACCATAACTTTCACAAAAATCCTTGAACTCCTCAAATCTGAAACACATAGCATTATCCATTACCAACTTAGTAGGTACACCAAATCTGGTCAAAATATTATCTCATAGAAAATCTATAACCACTTTACTAGTTTCCTTTCTAGATGGGATTGCCTCAATCCATTTAGTGAAATAATCAGTGGCCACCAAGATCCAATTGTGACTCCCACTTGATTTCTTTGCAAATTCACCAGTAAAATCAATGCCCCATTGGACATTGGATTCATAAATAATGCTCCTATATATTTCATCTTAGAAGAAAACCTTTGACATGATTCACACTTCTGCACAAATGTTTGAGTATCTCTAAATAAATAAAGTCAATAGAATCTGGCTCTAATTATTTTATGTGTTGTAGTTTTTGCAGAATAATGGCCTCCACAAACACCATTATGTGTCTCATTTAGAACTCTCTGAAACTGTGATTTGTCTAAACAAAATAATAGAAACCCATCTCTATTTTTCCATAATAAATTCCCTTGAATGAGTACATACCTCTGAGCTTGGAGCTTGAGAATTCTTTTCTGAGTATCCATCATACCCTCTGGACATTTGATATTCTTTAAAAAATATACAATATCAATATACCATTGTTGTATTTAAATACTAGTAGGCATCATACTTACTATCTGAATATTGTTAATCTGGGATAACTTCATGTTTGTATCTATCATAAGGTTTCCTAAGCCCAAACCCCTAACCAAATTTTTGATCTGGATCTCCAAATTGAATTCCTAAATTTTATTGATCCATTTGCATCTCTTTCTAGTGACTTCTGACCGAGATCAAATATCCTTCACGATAGCATGTGGAACATAAGCAATTACTTTTGCACAAACCAAATAAGATTTGAAAACCTTGACTTCCTTGACCAAGGCATATGATTTATTCTCCATTATTTCATAATTTAATTTAGAAACCTTTATGGACTTACTAAAAAATGCAATGGGATGCTCAAATACCTCTTTGTCCTTTTGCAACTACACTACAACAATAGTATGGAATGATGCAAAACAGAAAAGAAAAAAACACTTTTCATAATCAGGAAATTGTAGGATTGGTGCTTCCTGACTTGCCACTTTTATTTTTTCAAAAGTCTATTGAGCCTCTTCATCCCAATCAAACTTAGTATTCTTTTTTAGCAACTTGACCATTGGTTTCACAATCTCTCCAAAGTTTTCAATAAATATTCTAAAAAAATTTATCTTTCCTAGGAAATATTGTACACCTTTAATATTTTTGGGAGGTAACACATTTTTGATAGCTTTGATTCTTTCAGGGTCAATTATAACTCTCTCTTTTCACACTATTTGTCCCAATAACTTACCCTTTGTCACAAAAAACTAACATTTCTTTGGGTTTAAAGATATTCCATATTCCAAATATTTACTGAAGATCTTCTCTAGATTCTTAGAATGATCCTCACCTTTTCTTGAGTATGTAGCCAAATCATCCTAATATATTACCATAATTATATTTATGGATTCCTTGAAAGCCACATCCATTTTTCTTTGATAAGTAACCCCTGTATTCATTAAGTTGAAAGGAATTCTCACATACACATATGTGCCCCATGGAGTGGTGAAAGATATCTTGAATTGTTCATACTATCAGACTAGTACCTAATTATACCTAGAAAATCCATCCATCATGGATAAAATATCACAAGTTGTAACTCTCTATAACATGGGCTCCATATTTGGAAAATAATAGTTATCTATCAAAGAAGCTACATTTAGGTTTCTAAAATCAACACATAGCCTAATGTCACCATTATTTTTCCTAACTTCTCCTAAATTGGAGACCCAAGATGAATGTCCTATTGATTTAATTATCCCAACATATCTGAGTTTCATTAATTCTTGCTGCATTTTTTGTGCCAGTAGTGGATTAGTTGGTCTTTGTTTAAGCCTAAAGGGTTTGACATCATCTTTCACAGGAATTTCATGTTGGAATAGATCCTCCTTGTAAGCCTTAAGATCCTTATAAGACTAGGAAAAAACATGTGTGTACATCTTTAACAAATTCATCAAATTATTTCTTACATGAGGTGCTAACTTATTCCCGATATATACAAACTTAGGTACTAATTCTGAGCCTATATTTATCTCTTCCAACTCCTCCATTTTGGCTAAATATTTTTGACACAAATGAGTTTCATTATCATTGAAAATCCCTTACAGTTCAAGTAAACCCTTAGGGATCTCATTTGTCTACAACTAGACAATATCATTCCCAAATATGGTTTATTTCCCATCAATAACTTACACCAAGGCATTACAGTCAGTTTTATGGCCTTCGTAGTTGTCTAAACACTGAATAAATATGAGAATGTCATTATCATTTTCAAAAACTTTCTAGTTATATACATTGTGAGGGATAATAGGACTGATCTTGGTCTCTATAATAGAAACTCCAACTAATTTCATATCATCATTTTTTGTAGCAACATTAGCCAAGAAGTCAGCCATGATGTTCTTTTATCTCTCTACCCGTTCGATGGAAAATACATCAAATAATTCAATATTGTCCCAAACAACATGCTTATATTGTTTCAATCTATCATTCTTAACAACATACTTGGACCTAATTTGAGAGACTTCTAACTTTGGATCCAAAAAAACCCTTAACAACTTAATTCCATGCTTGATTGCAATTTCTAATCCTAATAACAATGCTTCATATTCATCTGTATTTTGTGTGTATTGGAAAGCCAAGAAAAATGAATACTTAAAAGTAGTACCTGAAGGAGAGATAAATAGCACACCAACTCCTGACCCTTCTTTTGAGAAAGCTCCATCAAAGTAAATTTTCCAAAGTCCATGCTATTTTAATTGCAATTCTTCTACAAGTGGTTTTGTATTCTTCAATTGTGGTTGAACTTGTTCAATTCTAAAATTTTCCATATCCACATTCATGAAACAATTCCACATCTTTGGGTTAACTTTCTCAACCAATACCTGAGCACGTGGCTCTCAGTATAACTTAATCTCAATCACATTGATAGGAATGGTAGAAAGGGAAAAATCTAACTATACATGGCCTCTAATAGTTGTAGCCCACTACCTTGATAAAAACACCCCATAATGAGGTTCTATATCAACCAAAATAATATCCATTTTAAAAGTAGCTTCATGGAATGCAACAATATTGACTTAACCACCCTCCAGGGTTCTAACCACTGGAACCTCTCTATTTTCCAAAGCATAAAATCTTCCAAAATAAGTGTCTACTTTCAAAGCCAACTCTTTCATAACGCCATAAGGCATCACATTTGATGCAGCCCTAGAGTCAATAATGCAATTTTTATCAACATATTATTTACAAGTAAATTAACATAGAAAGGATAAACCTAAGAAGGCTCTTGAGTAATAATGCTTCCCATATAGATCTGGGGATCATTTATCTTCCTACTTTCCTTTTGATTAATTATTTTGTGTAACAGAATCAGTTATATTAGGTATATTTGAAAGTAGGGAGAATACAGCTTCCCTATGTTCTTTTATCTTTAGCATCTTAATTAATGGTGCATAAACCTTCATTTGAGACTAAGCATGTTTCATGTCAAATTGTTGAAATTATAGCAGCCTCATAACCAACTTCACCTTTTTTTATGTTTAGGTTGACTTGACTTCTGATCAATGATAGGGGTAGTTGTGCTTGCACTAGCATGAGTTGCTTTAAACTCTCCTTTGTTCATCTTATTTTTCTTGGCACTACTCTTATCCACATTATGATTATATCCTCCAGGGGAAGTCTCTTTAATAAACATTGAACCAGGCCTACTTTGATCTTGATCAACCTTTGTATTTCTCAGATTATATGTGCTCCTAGCCTGGGATACTACAACAATAGTGAGAGATCTCACTTCCTCATCTCCAGGTCTTCAAAGTTGAACATGCTCCTCTTTATTATTCACAAAATTTATTGTCAAATGCATATCTTCTACTGAATCATCACATTCACCTTCATTAGAAAATAAACACATATTCACTCATGGCTTCTCATCATCCTGGCTCTCTTGCTCTTCACCATTTCCACTTGATTCTGCCACCACACATTGGAAAGAGGAATGTGTCATATTCTAAGCCACGCACCAAGGAGTATTTTACATATTGTGTGCATTATTTCTCTTCAGTGGATCGATATTTTTCTTGTTGTTTGCATCATTCAAGTTCTCTAGTATAGGCTTACCATCTTTCCAATTTGTTTTGTAAGGCATGTTCTGCAACCTATAAGGCCTATCCTACCTTTGATATTTTTTTTTTTTATTATGAAAACACTTTTCATTTTTGTCTACCTTGGCAAAAAGGTCTTTCATAGAACTTACCAAATTTTACATTTTGTCTTACTCCTTAGGAGTCTTACTAGACTAGCCCTTTGATTCTTTCCAAATCTTACCATCATCTCTCTTTCCAAGCTTACCAGAGGCTCTTCTATTACTCTCAATGTTGATTTCCATCTTATAAGAATCTCTCAATGTACGAGGTTCCTTATCTCTTACTAAGTAGCCATATTTCCATAAAGAGAATTACAATATGTGGTGAGGCACACATTCTCATCCAATCTTAACACTTGGAACAATTTATACATAGCCTTCTCAAATATGATGTTGAAATCAGCTATGACCTCATTTGTAAATTTCATCATATTTTTGAACTCATTCAACATGAAGCTAGAATTTATTTTTTCACTGTATTGATCCTTGAAACAATTCACAAATGCATCCCATGAAAAAATCTTGTTATTAGGCAAACCCCAGTACCAATCTCTAGATGCATCCTCATTTAAAGACTGTACAAATAACTTCATGATTGCATCTTCATGCTCTTTCATAACCATTCACTTTTTTAGTGAAGACTTCCAATGTTTCTCACCCGTTATTGCATTGTTCCCACTAAACTTCAGGATCTTGTCCCTAACCTCATTGGGATAACATTTGGCTGGATTGGAATACCATCAAAAAAAAAATTCCTATATCTCTCCAAATGGATAGGTCTCCTTTGAAAATCACCACCAAGACTCTGACTACTACCACCAACAGCTAATTTTTGGTGACTAGCAATGTCTCATATTCCACTTCCGAATGGATGTGTTGCAGAACCTTGGATTGTACCCAATGCCTGAACATTTACATTGGTAGTAGTTGTCTGAATCTTGGGACTACATCTAGACTTTCCTTGAGAAGTTGTAGTGGTATTATTTTCCACATTAGTGTGTATAGAAGAGTTTAAGAAAGTAATCTTCTTTTTCATTTCTGCAACAATGGCTTCCAATTTTTCTTTCTTTAACTGCTTGGAAATATCCTCCTTTACTTTCCTAGCCCTCTCCAGTTCTAAATCAAGTGAGGAAATAATCTGAGATGTTCCTCCCCCATCTTTAGGCTCACAAATTTGTATGTCAATAACCCTTTTTTTTCCCTTATCAAAAATTGTTTTACTTGCATTGGTTACTGGAGGGCCTTGTAAAGAAACTTGAGCCTTGAAAGGTTTCTCATTTTCCCAACTAAGAATCTGCCACAACACAGGGCCTTCACCTTCAAAATCATCTTTCTTTAAAAGATTCTCCCTCTCTTGGGATTCTTCCCTCAAGGCACTCACATCACCAAAAAATTCCTTATTCAAGCCTTTGTAACCTTCTTTTAGACCTTGATTTACCATTCTAAGTTGAGAAATTCTTTTTTGTAAACTTTCTCTCTTAGCAAGGGCATTTATAACCTCTAAGGGTTAGGTAAGGTAATATCACAACTCAAGGAATCATCTAAATTTATCAAATCTGCATCTCCTTGGTTTCCATCTGGTACATAAGGGATATCTATTAAATTCAAGGAAGAGTTCCCTATGTTTGAAACACTCCCAGGTTGAGAATCCCTATTTCTATCCTTTCTTCTATTTTCTCTCTTATATTCGACTCAGGTTACTCCCTTCTACTTAGATATATTCTCTTGTATATGGGTGTTAATCAAATTATCAAAAAACCCTAGACTACGCGACTCAAAATTCATGGAGGAAGTGGAACTTTTCTCTGGAATAGTACTTAGAGGCTGACTTGGACCTGTGGACCTAGGTCTCCAAGAAGAAGTATTATAAGGTTCTCCCTTCTTGGACCATTTTCTTTTGGGATCTTTTAGGATCTCACTGTCTATCATGGATTAAGGTTTTTCCTTCATGTATGCCCTCATTTTTCTCATCCTATTCATAATTAAATCCCCACAAAACTTGATCTGCCAATGATTTCAATAAAAACACTGGAAACCAAAACTTGGAGTTGCCACCCAAACGTTCTTGGGACAATATATGATATTTCACCTTGAATATATTAAAAAACAATATTGATAAGAGGGAAACAAGCAACTGTGATTTCAAAACTAGGTATCAAATATTTTACAAAAAATGAATGAGAGGTTAAAGGAAAAAAATTTAGTGCAAACTTTCCTCTCAGTTCCCCAGTAGAGTCACCATTTTTTGTTGGTTCTTTTTCCTACAGATATATATAACACTTGTAAACAAGCACACTCTATTATCTGGCAACACATTGATCAAGCAAGAAAAATAATAATAGTAACAAGGCATTTCTACCTTCTTCACTTGGATTTCCACATACTCAGGTGGGTTTACCTCTTTTCTACTTCAATGACTCACTCAGAGTATAAACCAAGTAGATTTACAGTGGACTTTACAAAACTCTTATTTTGTAATCTAATTATTTTATAGAACAAAACATAACAAATTACCAAAGTATTGATTTAATGATGATAGCCACCTACTCCATATGGATAAAATACCAGTGCCTTATCCTATGGTGTGGAGTCACCTCAAACATTCAAAACCCCCTAACAATAGTAAAGAGTTAAATACACCTATAGATTTTAGTAGAGGATGAATATGCCTTACATATCACTCCACATTTACATGATGGATATGATCATTATATTTTTAAAGAACTTCAATTCTTGTTGAAAATACTCTAAGGAAATTATTCTCTCCTTGAGAGAAACCCTAAAAAAATCTCACAACTTGCCTTGCAGATTGATAAATTGAACAATCCTTAATTATTCAATTTAAACAAAAACTTGAAATTTAGAACAAAGACAATAATTTATGGAACTTCAAATTTTCCTATGAATTTTTTATTTATATTGACATCAAAATGTTCAATACATTCAAAATAAGATCCAAAACACCTATATAAATTCTTGGTCTAATACCAGAGTTTTATAATCTTACTGATTTAAAAATGACTATATCTTTTCCAAGTAGTCTTGGAATAATTTTATACATCAGGATGCAACAAGATTTAGACTACTTGGAAGAATCAAAATATTTTGTGACAATCTTTCAACAAAATAGAAATGACAAAAAATTGCAACAAACGTAGCAGAACGTTATTGAAGCCACAAGACGCCTGTTACTTCTTCAGCATAGCTTCCCACCTGTTCACCTCCTTGTCGATCGACCAACTAAAAGCCCTTTCTTGTTCCAACTTGGTAAGGACCTCTATCCACCTTGCATCTATAATCGCCTTGGCATCGATAATGAAATTGACCATATCAACTTCAACCTTGAACAAATTGTCCATCAAATCATTGAAGTAACCAATGTTAATTTGTTTGTCTAGGTGTTCATTCACATCATTAGTATTCCAAATGGAACCAAATTCCCCCTTCCAAATAGAGTGTGCTTTCAAATCATTTTTGTCATATTGGAGGAACCAATTCATTATACTCTTTTCTGAATAGCTGCAACTTCTTTTTAATCAAAATATCCTTCCCATTTTAAAATGCATAGGAGGTATTTAATTATTCTACCATCTTGGTAGTCTCTACAAATCTTGGGAGGAAAGTCATCAATGTATAGAATGGTAGTGTTTAATATGTTTATCACTCTGTTCCTTCATGACTACAAGTTGAACATGGGCCCAAGAAATGCCACAGCCTCAAACGCCACCTTGCTTGCATCTTGAAGTGAATTGTGCAATTCATGCACCAATAATTTTTTCCCTTTCAATATATTCACTCTATGCTTCAAGAATCCAAGAACAACAAAAACAACATTAGCACCATTTATCCTTCCATTCCATCCAATTCACACTATTTGCACTAGATGTCCCTAGTAATAGGTCTATAAAATCATCAACATTCTTCTTCACCACCACCTCCTTTTTACTAGATGTCTTTGAAGCTCCACTAGAATTTGCCCAACTCATCCTGAAAATTATAAAGAAACACCTTCACCAAACTGAGAATCGGACTACAAATCAAGGTCAGAACACAAATCTTTGTCAAAGTGCTCAAAATATCTTGGAAGCATAAAAAAATTGTACAAAATCAAGCACAATCATGTAACTTATAGAAAATAAAACCATTTTCAATTTCACCATTACTTCTCACATTTGCATGAATGGCCTTCAGCAACTACAACTAGTTTTCATTTAATTCCTTCTTTGAGTGTTGTTGTAAAAACCAAGTATACTTCCATCTTTTTGAACATCATTCAAATTTTACAATACCCAAAAGAAAAATTTACAAGTCACCACCTGATTTCTCAACATTCTCCATCTAAAACCATCATGTTGAAAAAGCACAACTTGGACATGTGGCAACCAATTGCATGCTTGCAACATAACCCAAAAACCCTTTGTTTCCTTTGTGAGTTGGTGATAATGCTAGTTTTTCTCTTCAATCGTGCACTTGTCACTCTGTTCTGATCTTTGATCATCCTATGAGTAAGAGAGGATCATTTATCTTCATTAAGCCTTTTAGTCACAACCTTACAGTAGCATATGGAATGTTCCTTTATCATCAACAAGCAAGCAACAACCGCTGATCCTTATCTAAATAAATCTTATTTGAGAGGTCACAATATAAAACATGACTAGGACATAACACCTACAAGTATGAGATAATCATAAGGCTAACTTAAAACATAATTTTTTCCCACTTGAAACTCAAATTTCTATAGATTAGTTAACGTAGGGAGTGAGTGATGAGACCACCCTAACCTCCAGACTAATCGCATTGCACACTCGCAAAATAAAAGACTTAACTGCAAACCACTCATGACCCATTGACAAAATAGAAATTTCTTCACTCACACAATCATGACTTAAAAGAAATAACCAAGATAGAACCTAGGACTACATGACAAGGATAAAATCCTTCAGAACTCGTGAGCTTTTAGCCTTAACTACTAACATGACTTAACGCCTGCGACTTTGCGACAAGACATAAAAAGTAGAATTTTACCAAGGAATTTAAATCATGAAGGAGACAACATTTTAAAATTCCAAAATTTATAATCCCTCATAATAAAATGTGGGAAGCATGACTCTTAAGCTTCATGACAATTTTTTGAAAAAATAGTACTAACAGAATGCACCTTGAATCAAAAAGAGGAAATGTGAACTTCATATCTAAATTTTATTGTCGTCTAAATGTCAGATCCTGCTCCAACTCCAAAACTGGAAATCTAAGAACTTTATTTGTTTTCTCTAAAAATTTCAGCCAAAAAGTGTAGGGACAAGTCAAGAAGTCAACTTGTACCTAGGAACAAGTTGAGAAGTCGACTTGTTCCTAGTAGCTCCAAATCTAATAAAAAATTTTGGGTTCCTGTGTCTGCACCTGTACTTCCTAGACCTGGATCCGCAAATCCCAAAGCCTACTCCTACACACATAAAAATATAAAATGGTTTTGCAAAGGGGTTTCCCTTAGTCAAACCCTTGTTTAGCAATTAAACTCAAAATTGGAGTGAAATTTCATAAAGAAAAGAAACATGTAAAGTAAGAAGCCAAATGATTGACTCACCTTGTATGTAAAACCCTCATGGATGGATGTTGAGATCTTTCAAACCCATGAATATTCTTGCAACATGCTTGGAATGAGATGTAGAATCAATAATTCCCTCACAAATTAATAGATCTATGATTGCTACTCCTAGCTCATGAATGTGTGTATGCTTGATAATCACTTGGAGATGGAGAGAGAAAGAAGGATGAAATGATCTTCTTGCTTGACTTGTGAATTAATCTACTTTTCCATCATCCCTTCTGAGAATGTGCTCTTGTCTTACTATCATCTCATATGATTTATTTATAGTAATAGTTCTAATAATGTCCAATATTCCTCCTATTCAGTTATTAAGGCCCATGATGAATTTTAAAACCCTAAACCATTCATGATTTTGGTATGGGGGTACATACTTCAACAATCAGGTAAAGTTTTCCTAGCACTCATGAAGGTAAATTTTCACCCTACGTAATATTTTGAAACTCCATTACCTTTTTGTCAAAGAAAGGTTTGGGCAGCTACCATTTCCTAAAATATTCCAAAAATGATCCCACATAATATCTATTAATTTTAGGCCTTACTCGACCTTCTTATTTTTCTACTAGATGGCTTCCGCACCTATCAACTAGTAGGCTCCCCACACTTCTTTAGAGTTCATAGTGTAATCCCTAAGATCAAAATACTTCTCCATATTTTTCATCTAAGATTCAGAAACCTCTCCTAACATAGAGACCTTGAGCTTATGTTTCTTGACCATTTACATGTCATCCACTACTTAATATGCTACATGTTTTCCCTTCTTAGTTTGGGTGCAGGTATAGGAATGGGTATATGAGAGTTCTCCTTTGTGCTCACTTTGATTGGTCCACTTCTATCTACTATAACCTTCCCTAAAGTGGGACTCTTTTTCTTCTTCCCTAGTTTCTTTCTGACCTGAATCTATTGTTCTAATATCCATATTTTGTTTTGTATTTCTTGCATCATAGTGAGTAGTTGGTCTAATTTTCCTATCGGGGTGTATGTAGGCTCAAATCCTCTAATATAATTTCATGTATGATCTAGCTTTAAGTTTAAAGTTCTTTGAATAGATATCAAAATATTGTTTTAAAATTATATGTTAGTAATACATTTCTATAGGAATTAAGTAATAAGATGTTACAACACAAAAAAATAAATATCATTTTTATTGATCACTTAAAAATATTATTGGATGTGCATATTTATAACTTAATATATATTACATAAGCTCATTCAAGAGATATAAAATCATTCATTGGTAAGATTATCTTTCCCATTAATTTCAAAAGAAGGAACAATTTTTTTTTTCCAGGTTCATTTTTGGTGATCTATTGGCCTTTCAAACTCAGTTCCCTTCTCAGGTTTTGTTTGAGGTTTTGTGTATTTCATTCCATGATGCCTTTCTATTTCTACCTATTTTGGACTCAAGATAGACTCCATTTTTGTATCCAGAGACTAATGTATATCGTTCTTGTGTAGTAGTTTTCTTTTTTAGTAATTGCTACCATGCAGTGTGGTTTACGCTAGGTATGATTAGTTATGATTGCATACATTTTAGACACTTTGATGATATATAGAATATTATACTTTTTGGTTTCTTTATATTCTATGTTGTGTTAATATGCGATGATCTTCTGGTGATGTTCCTATGTTTTGATGATTTTTGGTACTTTTTGTCTATTTGAGGATATCTTATTATGTAACAATTTGTGTGATTTCATGATGATGTACTACTATTTTTTTGTAATATTTAAATACACTGGGATGATGTTTTTTTATTGTGTAACTATTTATTAGACTCATCATGTGTTCATTTACTTTGAATTGAATGATGTTAGATTGGTTAATTGTTTTAATTTTACATATATTATTTTACTTGATGGTTATAAATATTAATATCATAGATTAGATAAGAGTATATAGATAATGTTCATTATTAATTAATCAGGATTGATAATGGAAATAATTTTTAATTAGATGAGAATGGCCTTCTGAATAATAAATGGTGATTATTTACTTGTTTATGATATACATTGATGTATACTAACCCATGAATTTTTTAATGTTTGATCATTGTTATGTTTATGTTACTAATTCATATTCTCCATGTATGAAGAGGGAGGATTTATTATTACTCACTCATGAGGCCCATATGATGTCTCAATTTACTCTTCATTTCCTGTTATTGTTTGATATGATGTGTGTGTGTGCTTCAACTATTGTACTGACGTGGAAAGGTTTCAGGCATCGAATTAACCTAAATTGGCAGCTATGAGCATGCCTAAAATATACATATATGACACTAACAGTTGTTAATTTGAAGGTAATCATATATCCAACTTGTATTAGCCACAATTATCATTTTGAATTTTGGACAATATTTTCCTCAATATGTATGAAAACCCATTGGTTGTCGTGTAAAATATTTGACTATTCTGGTACACATAGTTTGGATGTAAGATATGTTGTCTCTATGTGTTCTATTTTGGTCTTCTCCCTTTCATGTGTGCCTATTGTTGGTCCCACTAAGAGGGGAGGGGTGAATCAGACCAAATCAAACTTAAAAACTTAAAACTCAACTCACTAATTCACTCAGTAACACTAAATACAATAATAACTTATTCACCAAATACTTTAACAGCTTAAATAACCATACATCTCATAATATGAAAATAAATCATTCAAACTTAGTAAACATAGATTTAACTTAGTTGACACCAGATTTAACAAGGAAACCCAATTTGGGAAAAACCTCTCTGGGAATTGTGACTCACAATAAAAATGTACCTTTCTAAAGTACGCTCAGTTAAGAACTTATCCTGTTAAATATTACAAACACATTTGCTAAATGTGACCCTGTTAAGGGATTTCCCTTAGAATGGTTAAGATATTCACCCTGTTAGGAGTGGCCTTGCTAGAGGACTTTAAACACTCTTTTGGAATGTCACCTATGTCTAGGATTTATAAATAGGACTGTTAAATCCACTCGGTTAAGAGATTTTCTATGTTACAAATGCTAATAAGAAATAGTAAAA
Source organism: Thuja plicata (assembly GCA_018584345.1). NCBI lineage: Eukaryota > Viridiplantae > Streptophyta > Pinopsida > Cupressales > Cupressaceae > Thuja > Thuja plicata. The sequence goes on along the minus strand of MU226743.1, from coordinate 257,087 downwards.
ATTTGATCTATAAATACAACAACTACCTTTTGCTTGTGTTAGATCCTTTATGCTCACATGAATACTGGCATCACATACTCCACTTTTCTCTATTTTAGTCTATAGATTCTTCTCTTTCTTCTTCTTTGTTCTGCTTGATAACTCTATTCTTTAGCTTATTCTACTTCTTAATTCAATTCTCCAACATCATAATCTCTGTTAGATTCTCATCATTTATATAGACATATGTTTTCCTCTTAATCTCCTTGCTTAGGTTTTCCATCATTTGCACTCAGTCATTCGATCATCTTCTTCATAAATCTTAACTCAGTAAACCATTTTACTTTTACCTTGTAACTTGAACTTTTCTCAGAACTCAAATAATCAATTTTAACCACTTGATATTTTAGTTAGATCTTCTCATTCAATTTTCTCGCTTGTAGATATTCTAACAAGCTTCCTTTAATTCTTATCTCCATCCATATTAGCATAGCTTTGTATTAAATTTGATCTTATCATCATTTACAATCAATATCCTATACTCAGTAATAGCTTTTCAACTCGTTAATAGCTTTGCAACTCAGTAAATAACTTCATTAACTTCTCGGTGCTCAGTTCTCGGTAACTAAAAAATGATCAACACAACTCTATACCAACTGACTCAGTCATGCTCGATAGAGTAACTCTTTTCAGTCATAACTTAACTCTTTGCAATTTTTGACTTAATCAATCAAGTGTACCGACTTGATAACATCAAATATATAGTAGAAAAAAACTATATCAACATTACTTAATCATTTTCTGATCTGTATTTGTCACCCATTTAACTTCTCCTTCGTATGATATGGTAACTCAATAAAAAGTATTAAATCAATTTCTTGACATCAATGACAAAATAATAACTGATCTAACCATTTCTACAAACATGTATACTCATTATCACTCGGTCTTCATCATCTCCATAAGTTAATAAATAATCTCCCTCTTTAGCATTGATGGCAACACTCTAGTAGTACTATAGAAATTGATGATGATAACTTTCAATACTGTCAATCTCTGTCATTACTCCCTCTGAGTTGATAATTTTTTTCTAATCTTCAAATTGTTCAATGTTCTCCCTCTTAGATAAATCTTCTGATACTATAGCATACATTTTGATTCTCCTTCATGAGTAAATAGTAACAATTCATTCTCTCCCTCTTTCATCAATATCTCCCTTATGGATAAATTTCATCAATTTGATACTCTCCCTCTTTGACAACAATGCCAAAAAGTCATACTCCTAAAAAATTATTTTAGTAGTGGATTATACCTTACATGTATAAATACTCATTACATATATAAATTTCTTCACAAGTTCAGGAATCACCTAAAGTGTGTCATAATAACATCAATTCAAGAATAGATATTCTAATAAATTGTAGAATTGATGCAGCATGCCTCATGCTACTTAGTGAATATTGGATAGGGGAGGAACCCCTAATTTACCTCTCTGATACTCAAAAGAATCCTTTGGTAGTGGCTTTGTAAAGATACCAGCCAATTGCACCTTTGAATTCACATATTCCAATACCACATTCTTCTCTTAAACTTGGTCTCTCAAGTAGTGATACTTGATAGAAATGTGCTTCATCTTTGAATGCATAACCGGGTTCTTTGATATATTGATAGCACTTATGTTATCACATAAAATAGTTATATAAACTGATATAATCTCTTGCATACCTTTGAGTAGTTGTTTGATCTAAACAATATTTGTAGAATTCATGGTAGCACCAGCAACATATTCCTACTTGGTAGTAGACTCTGAAATGCAACTCTGGTTCTTGCTTAGCCATGTGACCAATCTTTCATCTAGAAAGAATGCACCACCACTAGTACTTTTTCTGTCATCAATGTTTCAATCCCAATCTGCATCAGTGTAGAATTGTCAATCAAAAGTACCTCCTTTCTTGTACAATAAACCAAAATCTTTAGTTCCTTTCAGATGTCTAAAAATTCTCTTGACTACAGACATATTTGTTTCCTTTGGATTAGAATAAAATCTTGCAATAGTCCCAACAACATGTGCTATATCAGGTTTGTTATGAACAACATACTACAATTTACCAATCAAAGATCAGTAAATACTATTATCCACCTTGTGTTTCTTATCTTCTTTAGATAATTTACATCTTGTGACCATTGGTGTTCCAACAAGCTTGGAATCTTCCATACCAAAAGTTTTGAGGATCTCTTTGATATACTTAGCTTGTGTAATATAGATCCCTTCTGCAACTTGTTGTATCTGTAGTCTTAGAAAGAACTTAATCTCTCCGATCATAGACATTCCAAAATCTTTTCTTAATTCCTAAATAAATGCCTTACATAAGGTGTTATTGCCTCCAATAATAATATCATCAACAAAAATTTCACCATCAAAACCTTTTTATCACTGTCAAACTTCAAGTAAGCATTAATTTTATCACTTGTTCTTTGAAATCCTATTTTTATTAGATAAGAGTGCAACCTCTCATACCATGCTCGGGATTCTTACTTCAAACCATAAAGATATTTATGTAACTTACATACCTTGTTCTTATTTGTGCTCTCAATGAATCCTTCAGGATATTCAATGTAAACTTCTTCTTCTAGTATCCCATTCAGAAATGTAGACTTGACATCCATTTGATAAACTTTGAATCCTTTGTAAGCCACATAAGCTAGAATTATTCTAACTCCTTCCAATATAGAAACAAGTGTGAAAGTATCACCATAACCTATGCCTTCTTCTTGTGTATAACCTTTGCAAACCAATCTAACTTTATTTCTGATAGCTTCACCATTCTTCAGTTTATTTCTAAAAATCCATTTAGTACCAAAAACATTTTTATCCTTTGGCCTAGGTACTAAAGTCCATGTACTATTATTTTCTATCTGATCAAACTGTTTTTTCATTGGTTTCTTCCAATATTCATCACCTAGTGCATCTTTAACTTTCTTTGGCTCAAATGAAGATATCAAACATGTACTGTCTCTTACCTTGCTTATAGTCACCACTCTATCATATTTATTTCCAATAATCTTTCTCAGGAGTGGTTCCTCCTCACATATTTTACTAAAATAGGCTCAGTAGGTCTCAATGCTTCATCCACATCAATCAATTATAGAGAAATATGTCCATATTCCTCCTCGGTAGGTTCTCTCAATAAGATGTCAGGAACATTAGGTTGTACATATAAAAACTTATCATATTCTTCAGGTTCCTTTTTTCTTTCTTCGTCATTCTTTTCTGCAAACTCATCAATTCTCACATTTGCACTTTCCACCATTTTTTTAGTAGCTTTATTCAAACACTTATAGGTGTGTGTGTGTGTGAATTTGGTACCTGTTAAGAGACACAACACTTCAATAAATCATTGCATTAGTGAAAACAAGGGGTTAGTAAACATAGCAATCACCAAAATTGGTCTATTGCTTCCTATCTAGGAGTATGAAAAATGACATAATAGCCCTCACGTTATGCATATTCCAGTGACAAATACAACCTAAGAATGAAAGATTCAAATGAAAATTAACATAAATGATTCAAAAACATGCATTCTAGCTCTAGAAATGGAGATGATAACAAAATAACTAAGAAACAAGCTAGAAAGCACTATAAAAATCCTTAAAACATGAGCAACATAAGATTGCTTCTTCAATTCTCCAAATATGGGAAGCATAAGGATGCTATAAACTCTTCAAAATTAGGAGCATTACAACAATACATTTCATAAAATCAAGGGCCATTTGAGCTCAAAATTCATCCTATTTATAGGAGAAATGGAGCAAGGGGAGAAGACTCTAGAAGGGTTGCCATTAATGAGAGTGTAAGACTCATTAATGAGGAGTGGTGGAAGGAATATGTAAGAGCCGTTAATGCTTCATTTATGAAAGCATTAATGAGGTATGGGTGAGGGTTTAAGAGGTATGGGTGAGGGTTTAAAAAGCATGGGTGAGGGTTTAGAGTCAAGCCTAAAAACTTTGAGTTTACGGGGAGGGTTGAATTCCTAATCACACCTTAATGGAATGTGACAAGCTTAAGGGTATCTTAGGATTAGGATTAAGGGTTAAGGCATGTGATTAAGGAGATAGAGATGGGAGGAGAGAGAATGAGTGGA
>MU226743.1:238646-252916 GCA_018584345.1 Thuja plicata | reverse complement strand
GATGGGAGGAGAGAGAATGAGTGGAGGGGGGATTAGCTAATTAGGTTTAATTAGCTAATTAAGAAGAATTAGCATGTGAGAAGGGGTTGGGATGAGTTTGAACTCATGGTTGGGTAGTTGAGATTGGGTAGGTTTGAGGGAATATTAATGAAATGAATTTTTGTAATAACATATTAACTTAATAATAGAGATTTAATTAATAATTTAAGCTTTTGATTTGCTTTGTAATAATTAATTATGACTATAGCCAAATTGAATAAATTAGGCTAGGGGATTGATTTGGCAAGTGATGAGGTATAAATAGGATTCCATTTAATTCCCTTTAAATTAATTACCTTAGCCATGTTATGATTTGAACTAATTAAATTGAATTGATTGGTGTGATTTGGCTAAAGGGATTAATATAAATTACTGATTAGATAACTTAGGAGTTAAATTTGATTCAAATGAATTATGTCAGCCGATTGAAGAGTTGTCTGCGCATAATTGGGGGTATGATCACACTTAGGGAAAATAGGGTCTATGGTCAGAGCAGACCAAATCCAAGCTGTTACATTTGCCCCTCTTTGAATTGATGTGTGAGAAGCGCATTGATTCAAAGAAATTTTTTGATGTATGACTTCAGAAAGATTGAGAATTTTTCTCATGATCAAACGAAATGTCTGATGAGATCAGTCTCGACTTGATCAACCAAAACTGATAGAATTGACTTTGAACTTGGTTGTCGTACAAAGGTCAATAAAAGATCTTAAAGATACAAATTCTAAACTTGGTTTTCGTCCAAAGATTGGTAATACTAATTCCGAACTTGGTTGTCATCCAAAAGTCAATAAGAAGCTACCAGGAGCTTAATAAGAATCTTAAAAATGAGGAAACACAAGATATCCAGCTCATGAGAACCAAAGCTTTCTATCCAACAGTTTTGGCTTAGTCAAGGAAACTGTCATGCCCCTAGTTTGTTTGATAATGAAGTCATTTTAATGTTTTTTTGAGAAAAAATTAATTGATGATAGTGTGATCATGCCCCATCGAAAATAAAATCAAAGGAAAAGAATAAAATCCCTTTGTTGAAAGAACGTATCACTTGCAGTGATTGGGTAGGGGAATAGAAGAAAAGATTAGAAGAAGTGAAGAAATAGTGTGTGTTAAGATTAAACACACGAGTACCAAGTCAATCACATTTTGAAAAGGTGAGTTTGATTTTTTTCCCAATAGATCAAAGATTTCGGGAAGCATGGGTATGTAAATATCTTGGATTTTAGATGAATTAAAAATAGAAAGGAGTTTGAGCTCAAATCCTTATGTTGTTTCCTTCTTAGAAAGAAAATGAATCATGCAATCTCTAAATGCATCTATATGCAGACTCTTAGGACTTGTTGGTGCTCAAATTAACAGATTGGATTTCCTATGGATTTTTCCTTATCCAATGATGAGAAACCCAAGTGATTTTCCAACAAACAAGGTTTCAACTTATTCCAAGTATCAACCTTCTACAATTTTGGCTCTACAGAACCAAGGCTGGTAGGCCTATACCCTAAACTTATCTTCCAAGTCTTTAAGAGATTTTTAGAGAAAATAACTTATGATTCAAACTTCTCTATCCCACAATATGGAAAAGTACTATGAGATCCTTTAAACTAAGATCAATGTATTATTAAAATGTTCAAATGTAATGTTGCAAGAATTTAAAGAATGTTTGATGGATTTAAGATATGAACTGAATAGAGAAGATGGATATAGTATCTCAAAACTTTAAATAATGAAACTATGACTATAATCCAATAAACAAGAAAGACCAGTGCCTTAATCAACTATGGGAAATAGAGTCAATATCATTCCAATCCTATGTTCAACCTCAGAGATAGTTTTACAAGAAAACTTATCACTTCAAAGGTGTTATGGAATGTACATGCAACCTAAAACAAATTCAAAGATATATCAAAAGGGTAATACTTCTCAGATGACAGACCAATTGACTGAGCCCTTAATCAATATAATTTAACCATGCAAAATGAGAAAACCAATTAAGAATATAGACTATGAAGAAAATCAGGAGCATGCACATCAAATTGTCACTTTGAAGAAGTTCTATTGGGTTATCCGAGGGACTAATTTCAAAATTATAATGAAATAATTGCATACATGAAGAAAAATGACTTATCTTTATTGATTATGAAAATAGTACAATAGAGTTCACATTTGCAGTTATTGATCCATCTAATCCATCTATCAAAATTGTATTATTGTTGTATTGTCTTCTCTTTACATTTTATATTATGAATATATATGTGTTTGAGTGGCTTTCACAACTCTTTAGGGTGAAAAGACACAACCCTTCTTACAAATTATTTTGAAAAACTAATAAACTAACTAAAAAATAACTACCTAACTTTCGGATTTGGCTTTGGTCAAAAATCCAAAACACCTCATGAAAAGCTAATATTTTTGTTGGAGATAGGAAATTAGATTTCTCGAACTAGGTCATTTTTATATTTTTAAAATTTGACCATATTCAACCTCTGTCAGAATCATCTTCGTAGAAAGTTGAAATTCCAACATTTTTTGAAGGCTTCGATTAGTTAATTCTATTTATTTTTGTCACAAAGATTCCTTCCTTTATTTTTTAGTATAGATAAACTTGCTTCTTTATAATAGAATGGGATTTTTAAATTATCAAAATTTAGGGTACCACCAGTGGCTCTTTTTGGGGATGTATGCTCCTTGTGAGCATAGCAAGATTCCAGCTATCTCTAGAGAAGTAGACCAAGTATCCACACTTAATCTGATGTAAAGTGAAATTGGGTGGCCCTAGGCCCCCCCAAGAAGAGTAAACACTACTTCTTTCCTCTATCAAACACATAATTCTCATCATGTAATACTTTGGATCTCCCAAATACAATGCCACCATTCTCATGGACAACATTCATTTCTTTATTAGCACACTTTGACTTGTGTTTACCCTTAAAAAATTTGGCAGGTGCACTGTAGTCCTTTCTAAATAGAAGATCCCCATGCATTTGATCAACCCTATATGTAACTAGGTTAATCTCTTTTGCTTGGATTCCTTTATGTACACAATCGTCCCTATATTCAAGATGTTTCTCTTCACAAAAAGGATTTGGAGATAACTCACTTTCAGGAACTTATTTCTTATCAAGAATTTGAGCAAATAGGATACTTGGATAATTTTTAGAACTAATCTTCAACACATTCTCCTCATTATGTATGTTTAATTCCATCTCATCTTCACATCTTTGATACAACTTCTGCTCATAGGATGAAATAATGCATGTCTCACTTTCTGAATATACTTCCCCATACATATTTTGAGTTTTATCATCTTGAAAATGATCACTAGGCCCGCTGTCTTTATCATGATGTTTATGGAATTGATTGCATATAAAATATTCTTCAAATAATGGATTCAAGGATCTAGAGAACTCAGGCATATCTCCATGAGAGATTTCATCTGAAACTTCTTCATGTTCATATGGTGTATGTTGTTCTATTTCATCTTCGTTATTTGATTCTTGAAATTTATCATCTTCTTCATCTAGTACTCCCTGAGTATGTATTGATCCATCAACTTTCTTATCATGGTGCACTGAGAAAAAAAATTGACCACTCTTCTCAACATATTTTTGATATTCCATGTCTAGTAAGTATGAGATTTCTTCTGTACTAAGAAGATCTTTTTCCTCATCATTATGGTCATTGATACATTTTTCCATGCAAATCTCACTGCATACAGATTCTACTTCAATCTGATCCAAATTTTCTTCCTCTATGTCATCATTCTTTTCTTCCCTCAATACTTCACATATTTTCTCAAGAAAAGGTAGTAGTTGAGAATCATGGTAGATTCCTAACTGACAAATTTTATCCATTAATTCCCTTCCTAGAGGCTTGATATCTGAAGGTATTTCCCAATAGATCTTTATAATTCTCATGAACAAATGTAGTGCAGGTTCACCTTTATATCTTTCCAAATTGAAGAATATATCCAAATGGGACATGTAAGATTCTTCCTCCAAAATATAATTTGGCTCTCTTTCATGTTCATAACACATGTCTTGTTCATAGCACATGTTTTCTTCTTCACCACTGGCATCATGAAACATATCAAGAAACCACTACTCAAACTGTCTCCATGATGAGATGGATTGTGTGGGTAGTGATTCATATACTTGTCTGGAATTATCTTTTAACATCCTGACAAATAGCCTCATCACCTGATCCTCTGTAGAAACCTCATAATCTTCTATGAATGTATAAAATGCATCCAAGTGTTGTAGTTTCAATTCATCCCATTCTCCATGGAACTTTGGTAGAAGTTGTGAAATTTTAGGGGATAACTTATTTAGGATGCATTGAAATCTCCTAAGATCCAATGGCTTGATACCATCTGTAATAAAAGGATTTCTTTGAAATGATGGATACATTTGATAAAACAATCCACCATCTCCTTCTGAGTCTTCTCCCTCAGAGTCACTAACTGAAATGCTTTGTTCAATAGAGTTTCCACCTTCTTATCAGAAGGAAAATACTTACTATCTTCTGAGTTCTTTTCTCCTAGTAGAGTCTTAAATATATCACCAGAGCTTCTAGGTAAAATAAAAAAATGTTCTTTTTAACAAGTCCCCAGCAGAGTCTCCAATCTTTTGGTGCTCAAATCAACAGATTGGATTTCCTATTGATTTTTCCTTATCCAATGATGAGAAACCCAAGTGATTTTCCAACAAACAAGGTTTCAACTTATTCCAAGTATCAACCTTCTACAATTTTGGCTCTACAGAACCAAGGCTAGTAGGCCTATACCCTAAACTTATCTTCCAAGTCTTTAAGGGATTTTTAGATCAGATAACTTATGATTCAAACTTCTCTATCCCACAGTATGGAAAAGTACTATGAGATCCTTTAAACTAAGATCAATGTATTATTAAAATGTTCAAATGTAATGTTGCGAGAATTTAAATAATGTTTGATGGATTTAAGATATAAACTGAATAGAGAAGATGGATATAGTATCTCAAAACTTTAAATAATTAAACTATGACTATAATCCAATAAACAAGAAAGACCAGTGCCTTAATCAACTATGGGCAATAGAGTCAATATCATTCCAATCCTATGTTCAACCTCAAAGATAGTTTTACAAGAAAACTTATCACTTCAAAGGTGTTATGGAATGTACATGCAACCTAAAACAAATTCAAAGATATATCAAAAGGGTAATACTTCTCAGATGATAGACCAATTGAGTGAGCCCTCAATCAATAGAATTTAACCATGCAAAATGAGAAAACCAATTAAAATTATAGACTATGAAGAAAATTAGGAAGCATGCACATCAAACTATCACTTTGAAGAATTTATATTGGTTTATCCAAGGGACTAATTGTAAAATTATAATGAAACAATTGCATACATGAAGAAAAATGACTTATCTTTATTGATTATGAAAATAGTACAATAGAGTTCACATTTGGAGTTATTGATCCATCTAATCCAGCTATCAAAATTGTATTATTGTTGTATTTTCTTCCTTTTACATTTTATATTATGAATATATATATATATATGTGTTTGAGTGGCTTTCACAACTCTTTAGGGTGAAAAGACACAACCCTTATTACAAATTATTTTGAAAAAATAATAAACTAACTAAAAAATAACTACCTAACTTTCAGATTTGGCTTTGGTCAAAAATCCAAAACACCTTGTGAAAAGCTAATATTTTTTTTGGAGATAAGAAATTGGATTTCTTGAACTGGGTTGTTTTTAGATTTTTAAAATTTGACCATATTCAGCCTTTGTCAGAATCATCTTCGTAGCAGGTTGAAATTCCAACATTTTTTGAAGGCTTCGATTAGTTAATTCTATTTATTTTTTTCACAAATCTTCCTTCCTTTGTTTTTTAGTATGGAGAAACTTGCTTCTTGATAATAGAATGGGATTTCTAAATTATCAAAATTTAGGGTACCACCAGGAATGTCACTGATTTGCATACATTGTAGCATTTTATCATCATTGGGTGCTTTTGGAATGGATACCACCTGATAGTACAACAATCACTAATACCCACTGATATTATGAAAATATGAATACTATATTTATTTGGAATGTCAAAAATAGACTTAAGCATCAAGGAATAGAAGCTAGGATAAAAAAATAGTCACCTTCCTTTTATTATCTCAGAATCTATGTAAGGCAAGATATTGGACCCGTAATGACCTTGAAAATTCATATCCTTGGGTACATTATGCTTCGTATACCTTAGTGAGAATCTGAGTTTAGAAAATAGACACGGAAATTGTTCTAACCTCACCGTAGTTTACACATAACAAAGATCGTGATATATGCGGCTATCCACTCAGAGTAGGATCTCTTACCATAAACATCTAAGTTAAGTGAAATTTATAGGATCATTTGGAACAATCACCATATGTAGAAAACGAAGAAAATGTTATGCCCCCTATCCTTATGACTCTTTGTCTTTGCGTAGATGTCATGGAGTAACTCGAAAGACATAAAAACTATTAATTGTGAATCAATCAAATAAAATTCATAACTGCTTAGATGCCACCAGTGAAAACATCATGGGTTTATAAAAGAGCCATAATCAAACCAAGATCAAACTATGTTTAAGTAGTATTGAGAAATACTATTGATTCATTTTTCAAGCGCAGTAGAGATTCATGGATCAAAAAGTTTTGAATTCAAGCAAATATGGCATCCATTATCTGTGTACATCATTATTCCTATTTTCAATCCCATGGAGGTCTTCGAAACACCATTCATGTTAGTGCAATGTTTGTGTCACCTTTGTGTCATGAAAGTGATAGTGGTAGTGAAAGTATCAAAAAGCATCATATCACAAGAAAAAACATCTATTACGACCTAGTAGACACAACCTATCAGACTGGAAAAGATACCCCCAGTGCAGAATGACTTGATCCTAAGATAGAAATACAGACAAATCCCAAGCAAGGATAAGATTGTTGTTTAGGAAACGAAGTCAGCATTTTACCACAGGTGTAATTGTGAAGGCTTAGTATCAGAACTACATTGATAGATGGAGTGCAGAACACAAGTGATGCATGTTTTCTAGGTTTTCACCACTCAGCAAAACTTTTCTTTCTTTTTGCTACCAAGATGCCCGTTTTACCAGGTTTTCATCAAGGCACTTTTCTCTTTTTCAAAAAAAAAAAAATTTGAATATTTTTGTAGTATCAAGGCACCTATTTGCTAGGTTTTCACCAAGGATACCTTTCTTCAGGACTTTTTCCATTGTTTTTAGATTTCTTCAGGATTAAATTTTCTGAATGTTTTTGGTATTTTTTGAGAATTATTTCACTGTACAAGCTCTGCTAGCCAAACATCAAGCATACAACCGCTTCAAATGTAGAGTATTGATAGGATCTAGAAGAACATCCCCTTAGGTGTAGCTATTTGATAAGCTCCAGTCCCAAAAGTAGCAGTGATAACATAAGGTCCCAGCCAATTAGGTTCAAACTTTCCTTTATGTTCTCTATTGGGTTGGTTCTTAGGATTCTCCTTTAGGATGAGATCCCCCACTTGAAATTGTCATGGTTTAACCTTCTTGTTGTATTCTTTGGACATACGTGCTCAGGACACCTTTAGATGATCGAACGCCTATTGTCTATGCTCATTAAGTAGGTCCAAATAATTTACCTAATCAATGCAATATTGTTCATCAGTAACAAGACCTTGTAAAGATATCCACAAAGATGGGATTTCAACCTCAATAGGTAGTACTACTTCAGTGCCATAGACTATATAAAATGGTGTGGCTCTAGTTGGTGTTATGATGCTTGTTTTGTAGGCCCATAGTGCCAGATTCAGTTGTAGATGCCAGTCTCTGCTAGACTTACTCATAGCTCAGTGTAGGATTTTGAGAATATTCTTATTAGATGCCTCAACCTGTCCATTACTTTGAGGATAATAGATTGAGGAGCAGTGTTAAGTGATGTGGAACTATTCACAAAGGTCATCAATGGCTTGATATTTAAATTGGCCCCCATTGTCTCTTACAATTTAAGAGGGTATCCCATATCTATCGATAATGTAGTTTAGAATGAACATAGCCACTTGTTTTCTAGTGGCTTTGATTAGCGGCATGGCCTTGACCCACTTTGTGAAATACTTAGTGGCCATAATGATGAACTTGTGTCCATTTGAAGAATTGGGATATATTTGTCCAACCAAGTCAAAGGCCCACTGCTGAAATGGCCAATGTGTTATAAAAGGAATAAGTTCTCCGGCAGGAGCATGGATGAGATTTCCATGTGTCTGGCCATTTTGACATGTTTTTGAAAACTAAATAGCATATTTCTCCATGGTAGGCCAGTAATAACCTACTCTAAGCAGTTTCTTTGCTATTGAAAATTCGTTCGAATGTGATCCACATACACCTTCATGGACTTCTTTTAACGCGTGATCGGACTCTTCGAGTTATAAATAGATAAGAAGTGTACCATCGAGACCTCATCGATATAAGTTATTAGTTATGAGGATATAATGTGATGCTTTCCTAATCAAGGCTCTTTTTTCATTTCTGGATAGATTGTTAGGAATAGTTTGGTCAGTGAGATAGGCAATGATATTGGCATACTGAGATTGGTCTGTGGTCTTCAAAGAATAGATTACTTGATATTCAGGGGTATCAAAGGTAGGATAGGAGAGTTCTTCCACCAAGAAGTCATAGTGGAATTGATAATCTTCCACTTGTAACATGGATGCTGATGTAACCATAGCATCTGCAGCTTTGTTTTCTGTTCTAGGTATCTGCTAGAATGTGATGAAGACAAAGTACTTCTTTAAGTCATCAACCAGTTTCTTGTAGGGTGTCAACTTCTCATCTTTCATCTGATAATCTCCATTAACTTGATTGATGATGAGCTGGGAGTCACCATACATGTGTAACTCTACAATATTCCATTCCATGGCAAGCTTAAGAATGCTTACCAGTGCCTCATATTCTGAAATGTTGTTTGTGCACGGAAACATTAATTTGTAAGATTTGGGAATCTTGTAACCTTGAGGAGTTATGAATAGGACCCCTACTCCAGAGCCTTGTTGTGTGAAAGAACCATCAAAGTACATCTTCCATGGGTACTCAATTAGATGCATAATTGTTTCATCAGGGAATTTGATCCTTAGAGGTTCATCATCTTGAAGGGGTGAATTAGCTAATTGATCTACAAGGACCTATCCTTTAATAGCTCTCCTATCTATGTATTCAATGTCAAACTCACTCAGAATCAAGACCCATTTTTCTAAGCATCCTATTAATGTTGTTATGCTTAAAAGGTACTTTAGAGGAACAATATTAGCAATGAGCCTTACTGTATGTGACAGCATGTAGTGTCTCAATTTTTGTGATGTGAAGATGACTGCTAAGCATGCTTTCTCAATAATGTTGTAATTGAGCTCATAGGAGACTAGTGTTCTACTGATGTAGTAGATATCTCTTTCTTTGTTTGTTTCATCTTCTTGTGCTAGAAATACTCCTAGTGATGTAGCTATAGCTGAAATCTATAGGAGTAATGGATTTCCATGAATAGGCACCATAAGAATAGGAGGAGTAGCTAGGTACCCTTTTAGTTCTATGAAGTTGGCTTCATAGTGTTCATCCCATTTGAAAGTGACCCCTTTATTTAGTAATTTGGTAAAGGGTTGTGCCCTGTTTGCAAGTTGTGACATGAATCTCCTGATTGATTGAAGTCTCCCTTGTAGTGTCCTCATTTGGCTGATGTTGTGTGGAGGAGCCATCACTAGTATATCCTTAACTTTAGCGGGGTCTACCTCAATTCCCTTTGCTGAAACTATAAACCCTAAGAGCTTTCCTGATTGGACTCCAAAGGCACACTTCTTTGGATTGAGCCTGAGTTGGAATTGCTACATATGATCCAATATCTTCCTTAAGTCATTAATATGAGTGCTCCTCTCTTTGGATTTGGCTAAGGTGTCATCCATGTAATCCTCCATGTTTTTGTGCATCATATCATGGAATATAGTGGTCATTGATCTTTGATATGTGGCACCAGAATTCTTTAGCCCAAATGGCATGACATTCCAGAAAAATGTGCCCCCATGCACATGTAAATGCAGTCTTATCTTGATCCTCGGGGGCAATTTTGATTTTATTATAGCCCAAGAATCCATCCATTAGTGAATACATCTGGTAGCTTATTGTGAGGTCTATGGTCATATCTATATTATGCGGTGGGAAGTCATCCTTTAGACATGCCTTGTTTAAGTCTCTAAAGTCAGTACAAATCCTGATAGACTTATCGGATTTAGACACGGGGACCACATTGGAGATCCATGTGGCATAGGCAATGAATCTAATAAATCCAACTTTCAACAATTTTTATAGCTCCACTTTTACTAGTAGTGAAACATGAGGATGCATCTTTCTAAGTTTTTTTTTTATGGGCTTGATCCCGGGAGCTATAGATAAGTGATGCATGATTAGATTAGGATCTAGTCCAGGCATATTTGTATAAGACCATGCAAATTTGATTTTTTTTCCCTTAGGAACTCTGTGAACTATGTCTTCTCCTCTTCTAACAAAGATTGTGTTAGGTGTACTATTTGAGGAACTTTAGCTTTGCCCAAATTAACTGGCTATGTTGGTTCTATTAGAACTGAAGACCTTTCCTGAAAGTGTTCAGGAAGGATATCAAGAATCTCATCCTTTGGTGCCTCTGAGAGGTTTTCACCATTGGATACATCTTTTATTTTTACTATTTTAGGATCTGATACTACCACAAAGTGGATTTCATCATTAGTCCTCTTTTTCTTTTGTTTTTTCAATTTTTGACTGAGAAACTTGATATCCTCCTATGACATATTCTCGCTCCTTGCATTGGTGGAAGAGGGATGAGGTTTACAAGCATTTAGATAACAAGCCAGAGTATAGTCATTAGGAAAGTTGAGGATAGGAGCAGGATCTATTTTAGTCCAATCAATTAGGTCTGGAAGTATCAATGATAGGGAGTTAGACTCTAGGAAGGACAGCATCGCGTTAGCATCAAGACCATTAACCGACATGACATGTTCTGTTAAGTAAATTTCTTCAATGTTTCGATCAATAAGAGTGAGATCATCATTAAAAGGGTCATTTTTAGTTATATGCAGACCAAAATCTAGTGACTCATCAGTAGAACTATTATCTTCATCTCTCCGTAAATAGAGGCTTCTTTCTTGTCTCCTTAGCACTTCTTCTAGAATTAGGAAAGCACCAGTCTCTCCATCCCTGACAGGGAGAAGGAACTCTTCTTTTGCTTCAGGATTATCAGTGTTGTTGGGAGTAGTGTTAGACTATTCACGAGGAGCTAAGGGAGCTACAAACATGTGAATTGTATCTATTCCTATATCTTTAGAGGTGATAGATAGCTCATCCCATTCATAATCATGAGAGTCAGTGATCTCATCATCAGATCTATTTAAGTATTCAGCAATGGTTATTTGATGTACCCAGTTAGCTACCTATGGATCAAAGTGTGGTAGATCAAGGACATGTGAAACTATGACCAATTTCCCCTAGTTAGTATGTAGATCTTGTCGTTGGGGTGTGCTTGTTGTAGTTTTTTCTATCAAGGGAATTTCTGATTCATTTGTTGTTGAGTCTCCTACCTCTTGAATGGGAGGTTGTGCTAACAAAGGTGTGTGAAGATCTTGTGGTACCTAAAAGCTGGGTACATAGCGCTCTCCTTGATAGTTGGGATTATCTTTTCCAACATGTAATAACCTTTCATAGGACCACTACTATAGTTCATCTATTTCATCACTTCCTTTGTCTGAGGTTGGACTCTCTTTTTAAGCAGGTTTGTCAGATTTAGTATTAAAATCCAGTCATGTTTTATCTCTAGTAGTCTAGAATTCCATGGGTATAGGCTCAATAATCCCTCTCCATGTGTCATTTAGAGGTCCTTTTCCTTTGTATCCCATTTTATTGAGGAGATCATATGATTTTTCATACTGGTCCAGGGATATTTCCACATGTTTGACTTTAGCTGCCTTTGGTTCTCCTTTGTAAAGCCAATCCAAGACTGCTTGTTCTTCTGTGTTATCTAAAGAAGATGTGGATACCTTTACCATGCCAGTTGTTTTTTTTATTTCTAGCTCCTTGGATGTAGTAGGTGTGAATTTCAAGGAAGGTTTTCCATAGGATCTTGGTGATACCAGAAGTTCTGTTAGTGACGGAGTCAGGTCTAGTTTGTATTCCCCCATACCTGTTTCTTCAAGTTTTAAGGTTTTGACAAAAATTTTCATAACCATGTCCTTGGTAGTCTCAGGGGTAATCTCATCCATAGCCTCCTTGTTATGTGAGATCATACTACCTACTTTGATATTATTACAAGTATAGTTTGCATCTACAGGAATAGTTACTTCCACCCCATTATGTGGGAACTTTATGCACTGGTGGTAAGTGTATAGTTGGAAAATGGAAGCACTTCCATTGTAGACATGTTTAGCCTTCTAAGTAAGTGGTTTGGGGTCATATCAAGCACCTAGAATAGGTTCCTGAGTTAGAACTGGCTTTCCCCTTGTTCTACCCCTCTTTCCACTTCTTTCCAGCCTGATTTATGCATTCTGGACTACAGACCTGAGATTCTGGACTTCAAGGTCAAGGTTGACCTTTTTTTTCTATGTTGACCTCAACCTTGACCTAGGTAAAGGTTGACCTCAACCCTAACCTAGGTCAATGTCAACCTTTACCTTGACCCAGGGTTCAAACTTCAGGGTCTTGTAGTTTCCAGATGTCGATATTTGCAAAAGTTATTTCCCGCTTCTGAGTCGGTTGTTTCAGGCTCCGAAGCGTCGATTCCTAAATTATATTTAATATAGGTCCTCTCCTAGGGGTAAAGGCTTTAATGGAGATTTAATTATCCTATGTTGACCTCCTTAGAAGATTTTGCCCTAGTTTCATATAAAAGGGAGCCTTCTCCTCTCTTTTCCTCTAAGTCTTCTAATCGTGATCAAGCATTATCAAACTATCATCAAGTGCAATTCCAGCAAGCTAAGGAGAAAGAATTAAAGAAAAAATTCATCCATCCTCAATAATTCTAGTATCCATTTTCATGAAGGAGATCCATGGGAGGCCATTCAAGGATTCAAGCTACATAGGTGCCCTTTTGGTGATCTCTCCATCCATCTTCTTCCAAGCCTCTTAATAATCAAGAACCCATTCAAGATTTGATGTTGGAGATCTACAAGCAATTGATTAAAGACATCCCACATTCTAAATTTTAGATCCATTTGTGCATACATACTTGTGGATTGAAGGATTCAAATCCTCCACAAGGAATTTTATAAGCAAGGTGAATTTATGCATTTACTTTGTTTACTTCTGCAATTTCAATTACATATATTTAAGGTTAATTCCAAAACCGGGGTTTGACCAAGGAAAACCCCTCCCCCCCAACAAAAAAACCTCTTTTTCTTGTAGGTATAGGTTTAGGACTATGGATTTGAACCCAAATCTAGATACCCTTTTTGAAAAACTTTCAGGTTCCATGAACATATTTTATGTTGGACCTGTGCAGGTCAAGGTCAACATTATTGGGTCAGGGTCGACATTTGTGGGTCAAGTTCAACCTTTTTAATAAGATGGAGTCAGATCAAAAAATTATTTATGGGTTTTATTAATCTCTATGTTTCCTTTCTGAATCATACTTCAGTTTTTCCAGAAACTGAGTACAGACCTTAGAAAACAACATTCTTTGATCTGCAATATTTCAATTAGTACTTTTCTCCAATGCATTTCAATCTTTCTAAATCTATCACACATTTATTCCTTTCCATAAAACAGGGAATTTAAGACTTTCCTCTTTGCTCTCATTTCCAAATGATTGATTCATTTGTGCATTGATACTTTTTGGGTTGATCAATTTGGATCATTCATTTGTGCATCTTGGGATGGAAGAGGAATATATTATCTTTCCCCCATAGATTTCAAATGTTTATACATTTCTTATGTTACATTGTTCAAATGTTACATTTTGGTGAACCCGCGATAGACAACGCTTTCTTTTTGGTGTTAGATTTGCATCTTGTGTTAGATCTTACATGCATTTAAAAGTAGATTTCTTTTATGCTCTTGCATTTATAGGTCAAAAATAAATAAAAATCACAAAATTTCATTAAAAATACAAAAACATTTACATTTTTCATCATACATTTCATTTGAATGCATTGGGATATATCTAGATCTATTTTCTATGCATTTCTTTATTTGT
>MU226743.1:226016-237901 GCA_018584345.1 Thuja plicata | reverse complement strand
TATGGGAGCTTCTTCAAACTTCACCTACCTACCATGAAGCCTTGAAAAAATCTCTATCAACTCTTTCCACTCCACCTCCTAATCAAGAGAACATCAATGCCTTCTTACAATGCATGCATGTTACCCCGGGTCCTCCTGACATTGTATTTAATCAAAAGGATTTACCTTCTAAAGAAGTCTAGAAGAAATATGATGCCCTTATGGTTTCTATTACTATCAATAAGAGTATCATTCGTAAGACCTTGATTGATAATGGATCTAGGCTTAATATTTGTAGCATGGACATGCTCAAATCAATTAAGGTTGATCTTTCAACTATTCAACATGATAATAATCCTATATGTGGCTTTGATAACATTGATAAAAATAATTTGGGCATCATTACCTTACCTATCAAAATAGTTCTGGTCATCCTAAATAATCCTTTTCATGCTATGCCTGGACCTCTTAATTATAATCTTCTTTTGGGTAGACCTTGGTTGCATGAGATGCATGCTATTCCTTCTACCCTTCACCGTAAAGTCAAGTTTATTCACAATAACATGGTGTATACACTTCATGCAGATGATGTGCCAAATCCTTGTTTGAATATTCAAACCCATAATACTCTTATTCCTAATAGTAATCCTTCTTCCTCTAATTCTCTTCCTAGAGATGATTGGGGAACCTTGAATTTTAATCCTACCTTTATTGGAGAATATAAGGTTTCTGATCTTGATTTTATGAAGCCACAAAGAGAGTTTGAACAAGGAGTCTTTGCTTCTACTTCTCATTACCTTTGTAATAACTTTGTTGCTGCTTCTACCCACTATGAATCTATCAAACCTACTAGTAATGACATAGTGACTACTGAAGTTCCATTGACTCCTTCTGATATGGCTTCTTGTTATGGTCCTAGTTATCATTTATTGGTTAAGCAAGGATTCCATGGTCAAGGATGTGGTAAGCATAAACAGGGAATTCAAATGCTCTTACAGAATGGGGGGCATGAGCATTCTTATGGATTGGGATTTAATCCTCAACAACACATCAATAACAACATCTCAAATAACACTTCAAAACATGATGAACCTATGAAGGACTTTGAACAAGAAGTTATTTTGCCTAAACTCCTTTGTGCTAAGATGATTGCTATACCTAAATGCAAAAAGAAATGTAGTCCACACTTGAAGACTCTTCCTTTTTGTTTATATCATAGATTTCATGATCACTCTACTCATGAATGTCAAGATTTACATTATAATATTAGGAAGCTCATTGATAGTAAAGTTATTTATATATCATGTGACAGTGAGTTGTATTTCAATCCTATTTTCTCTAAATAACATTTATGTTTCTATTATGGAACTTCACATTATGTAAACAATCTTAGCCTAATCTTTGGGGGCTCGTTGTCTTGCATAGTATTCTGAGTGATATAATAGGTCCCCTTTCATCCTTGTTCCCATGCTTGGGGGGCAAGGATGACATCTCCTTCTTTTATGTCTTTTTAGGATTCATTTTTCCCTTGGTTAAGAAGTATTTATCTATTATGTGATATCCAATCATAAATTTTGGTTTGCATTGAGGATCTATGTCCTGGATCACAACCTATTTCATTATTTGACATTGGGCTTCCATGGTTGATAAATCTCTCACCTTAGAAACTGAATATTGTTCTATCCCTCACAAGGGTTACTTTTTCACTTCTTGCATGATATCTCTTTGCATTCGTCCCTTCCATGGCCTCATAGGAGCTTTGACCTTCTTGGCTTGGACTGGGTGTTGTGTATGGATATTTTCTTGCTGTTGAAGAAGGCTTTATCCTTGTTCTTTAATTTCCTTAACATGTCTAAATAGTATGTACTTTGCCATATTAAGGAGGGGGGCATATACACGACCTCCCTCATTTTATATTATGCATTTTTGTTCTAACATTTTTTTTTGTAGCATGCTAAGGGTAACACACATAAGTTGCTAAATCCTAAAGAGATACGCATTCAATTACAATTCAATATGATAAATCCTCGGAGGGTAATGCACATAAGTTGCTAAATCCTGAAGAGATGCGCATTTTACAAATGTATTCCATGGTGATATAAGAATATGGATCCATGGGTACTTCATAAAAGTCATTAGAAGATGCACTACATACATGCACAAAGCCACCAGAAGGGGCACAACTTTATGGGGTGACTATCAAGTTCTTTCTTGGTGGGCCATCCTATCCTTTTTGTGGTTCACAGTGAGATACACACATCTTACTAGGTGAGCTAACCACTCCTCTCTCTCTCCCTTTCTCTTTGACTGGTGATGTCTCTATTATCATGATCTTAGGGTTGATAAAGACTTAATTCCCTTGGGGGCTTGAGGATTTCTTTGTCCCTTTTGGTTCCAATAAGATTGTCCTTTCTCTGTGTTCTCCTTTACCAAGAGTTTTTGTTGAGCTCATACTCTTGCTAAAGTGGGGGCTAAATGTATAGTCATAAAATGGAAGCACTTCCATTGTAGACTTGTTTAGCCTTTTGAGTAAGTGATTTGGGGTCATATCAAGCACCGAGAATGGGTTCCAGAGTTAGACCTAGCTTTCCCCCTATTTTGGCCCTCTTTCCACTTCTTTCCAGCCTGATTTCTACATTCTGGACTGCAGACCTGAGATTCTGGACTTCAAGGTCAGGGTCGACCTTTTTTGTCTATGTTGACCTCAACCCTGACCTAGGTCAAGGTTGACCTTGACCCTGACCTAGGTCAAGGTCAACCTTGACCTTGACCCAGGGTTCAAACTTCAGGGTCTTGCAGTTTCTGGATGTCGACCTTTGCAAAAGTTATTTCCCGCTTCTGAGTCAGCTGTTTCGGGTTCCGAAGCGTTGATTCCTAAATTATATTTAATATAGGTCCTCTGCTATGGGTAAAGGATTTAATGGGGATTTAATTATCCTATGTTGGCCTCCTTAGAAGATTGTGCCCTAGTTTGATATAAAAGGGATCCTTCTCCTCTCTTTTCCTCTAAGTCTTCTAATCGTGATCAAGCATTATCAAACTATCATCAAGTGCAATTCCAGCAAGATAAGGAGCAAGAATTCAAGAAAGCATTCATTCATCCTCAAGAATTCTAGCATCCATTTTCATGAAGGAGATCCATGGGAGGCCATTGAAGGATTCAAGCTACATAGGTGCCCTTTTGGTGATCTCTCCATCCATCTTTGTCCAAGCCTCTTCATAATCAAGAACCCATTCAAGATTTGATGTTGGAGATCTACAAGAAATTGATTGAAGACATCCCACATTCTAAATTCTAGATCCATTGGTGCATACATACTTTTGGATTGAAGGATTCGAATCCTCCACAAGGACTTTTACAAGCAAGTTGAATTTATGCATTTACTTTGTTTACTGCTGCAATTTCAATTACATATATTTAAGGTTAATTCCAAAACTAGGGTTTGACCAAGGAAAACCCCTCCCCCCAACAAAAAAACCTCTTTTTCTTATAGGTATAGGTTTAGGACTATGGATTTGGACCTAGATCTGGATACCCTTTTTGACAAACTTCCAGGATCTGTGAACAGATTTTCTGTCGGACCTGTGCAGGTCAAGGTCGACATTATTGGGTCAGGGTCGACATTTCTGGGTCAAGGTAGACCTTTTTCATAAGATGGAGTTGGATCAGAAAATGATTTCTGGGTTTTGTTTGTCTTTACATTTCCTTTCTAGATCATACTTCATTTTTTCTAGAAACTGAGCATAGACCTCAGAAAATAACATTCTTTGATCTGAAATACTTCAAGGTTAGTACTTTTCTCCAATGCATTTCAATCTTTCTAAATCTATCACACATTTATTCCTTTCCATAAAATGGGAAATTTAAGACTTTCCTCTTTTCTCTCATTTCCAAATTATTGATTCATTTGTGCATTGATCCTTTTTGGGTTGATCAATTTGGATCATTCATTTGTGCATCTTGGGATGGAAGAGGAATATCTTATCTTTCCCCCATAGATTTCAAATGTTACATTTCTTATGTTACATTGTTCAAATGTTACATTTTATATGTTACTATAAGTAGATGGAACAGCTTGCATTTTGTGAATCCATGGTCTTCCCAATAGGATATTCTAGGCCAGGGGTAGATCCAGAACTTGACATACGACATTCCTCTCAATTGGTCTGACCCTAATAGGAAAAATAATAAGTCCTTTAGAGGATATTTCTTCCTCATCATATGCTTTGATAGTTATTTTGCTTCTAGAGTCAATGGTTTGTTCTGAAAGACCCAGTTTCTTGATCAGATTAAGTGTACATATACTCAATCATGTGCCTCCATCTATCAACACACGTCTAACATGGGATTTATGAATAAGAACTTTAATATGGAGGGGTTGATTATGTGGATGTGTCAAAGACTTATCATCCTCTTCAGAAAAGGAGAAGTAGTGTGGCACTGAGATGTGATTGACCATCACTTGGAATTTGTCTATATCAATATCCTTTGGGACGTTAGCAGCATGTAGAGCTTGTTCTAGGATTTCCCTATGTACTGTGGATATTTTGAGCAACTCAAAAATGGAAATTTTGGCAGAGGTTCATTGCAATTGATCTACCAAGTCATACTTTTCTCCAGGAATAGTAACCATGTGTTTTGATGTTGGTTTAGGAATAGTAATGATAGGAACCTTGGATGTTGATGCTGGTTTTGGGGATCCTTTGATTGTGACTTGTGCTTGGCTCCATGTTACTACATTCGAGTGGAATGAAATGCCTTTGATTATGACCACATTAATTGATTCGGTTTTAATGTCTAGCATATTGATCACATTATCATTGTTGGAATAGGTATAGTTTACTTCATTGCCTTTCCCTTTAGATGTTTCCCCTTTGTCATAATTAGGGAATGGTTTATTGAATGTTGTATGATCTTCATTAGTAGTGTGTCTATCCACTTTGATCTTACCTCCTTCAATGAGGTCTTGAATAACATGTTTAAGCTTAAGGAAATTATTAGTCTTGTGTCATTTTTTTTTGTGAAAGACATAGTAGGAATTATCATACCACCACCTGGGCTTGACCATTGGTTCCCATGGTTTGGAATCTGGGATTGTGAGAACTTTGTTGTCTAGAAGTGTCTTTATGATAGTCTCAAGAGGCTCTCCCAAAGGAGTAAATTTTCTTTGAGGTTTTGAAGTCCATGTCTGACCCTTGCTATGTCACTACTTTCTTTGGGTATGGGAGTTGTTACCTTTGCATCCTTTCTTTCTTGCATACTGTTGGTTAGATTGAATACCTCAGGTTTAGGGCCAACATTGGATGTGTCTACTATGCCATTGTTGACAACATTTTTGTTCTGTTTCCACCATTTAGGCTTGTAGTTGGAGTTGTTTGATTTTTTTTCACTTTGAAGAGTGATCTCCCCCTTTCTGACCATAACTTCTTTGATGCGGGTCACATTTTTAATCATCTTGTTGAAGCTAGGAGAGTCTTGCATTTGTAATGTGTATTAAATTCTGGTACCAATTTATTAACAAATATTTCCATCTTCTCATATTCATGGATATCTCTTGATTACCATGCAAATATTTTCCCCCATCGTTGTAGGAAGCATGTAAATGATTCACCAGTCTTCTGTTTAGTGTTACATAGATCCATCATGGTTACATCATGTTGTATGTTATAGGAGTAATGTTGGATAAACTATGGTATTAACTCCACAAAATTTTTGACCTTGGGTGTAAGCTTTGAGAACCATTCCATGGCATTTCCACCTAGGCTTCCTAGAAAGAGTAGCATGAGGTATGTAGGTTCATGCATGTATTCAATGCTTAGAGCACAAAATTCTCTGATGTGATCGTTTGGGTCAATCTCCCCTATATAGTTGTCATATTTTAGTCTCACTATGTTAGAAGGGAATAGAACCATAGTGATACTCTTGTCAAAAGGAAATGGGCAAATGGTGTCCAAAGAGTATTTTGTTTTGGGTTTCTCTTTCTCCTATTTGAGGTTTGTGAGCTTTGTTTGTATCAAAGTGAGTTTCTTGGTGAGAATGGATATAGGAGTTGGTACCTCCTTTTCTTTCAGTTTCTCCATATCATAATCCTTAGGTAATTTGACACCCGTGGATGCTAGATGAAGGAAGTATTTTTCTTTATCCTCACCAACTATCTTTTCCATCATATTTTTGAATTTCCTACTTTGCTTGAATTTATTGTACTCCTCTTCAATGATGTCCTCTTCACTTCCTGACTCAAATAAAGAATGGTTGAACTTGGGTTCTTCATCTTCATTGGTATCTTCCTTCTTTGGGTGTTTTCCATTGTTATAGTCCTCAAAAGCCTCACTCCATCTGCGAGTGTCTCTATCCATCACTGGAGAGTCTAGATCGAGTAGGGAATTATGAGATGTTTCTCCTTGAAAGTGAGGTGATTTAGGAGGCACTTTTGATCCTTTATACGTGTACTTGTTGCTTCTTGTGTTAACCATCTGGTTATGTCTCAACTTTGTCAAATTTTCCTAATAGTGTCAGGTAGAGTCTCAAATAGTTCAAGTGAGTGTGTCTTGGTAGAAGTGTTGTTTGTGTTTGGTGGAAGTAAATGATTCTAGCATTAAAGGGCTACAATGCCCTGATAGTGAGCTAGGAATCAAGTTGTAAAAAGTGGGTAGACCACATGTATTGAGACAGATTGTAAGAGTCTGACAGGACATCCAAGGTAGACGTCTGAAAAAAATTTTGATACAGCCACAGTGAGACCAAAAGAAGCAATAAGGATAGACTAAAGAGTTAAAAGGGGGTCTAAAATAAACTATCTTCCTCTGAGAGGTAATGATGCAAGTTCCCACTGTCAAATGTTGTCAGTTTTGTTTTGGAAATGCGTGAAGTTTGAAGATCGCATTTTGAGATTTTTTGATGAGTGAAAAACACATGTAGACCAAGGTTTGAATTTTGTTTCTTGTTTGAAGATGTTATCTTTTTAATAATTTTTAGTCACATTTTTGCATTGTTAAAGGGTGAAACAAACACACATCTTATCCCTATTTTCTAAGTAGAGGATGAAAATCCTTTCTTGTTGACTTAGGTACACACTCAAATGCTAATCAGAATATAGCCATCACCAAGCACGCAATGGATCCAGTCATGATGCTATATTAGCCGACTCCAAATGTAAGTGAGGGCATGATATGATGAGTGTCTTGGGGAAATTACTTTTTTCCTTGCACAAGGATTATCACCCTTTCGGGGGTGAATCAAGAATTATTTCAGTTGAAATGTTGTCTTTTATTGGGAAATCCGTTCGAAACCATCCCCCATAGAATTGCACAAGGCAAAATTGAGGCGTATAGCCCTATGAGTACTTAAGTATATGTAGTCTTTCAAGAAAGATTCAAGCGGCTCCACTATACACATACCCAAGCATGTTCAAAGAATGATGTCATAATTATATGAACAAAATTGGCTCTGTCTTCTGAGGCTTTAGCCTACGAGAAAGCAATTATTTATAGTGAGTTGGAAGGGTTGGCATAAAACCTGTCCTCACTTGGGTCATTCCCAGGAGATTTTTTCCTCAACTAGCAGGCCCTCTACTGTTAAATAAACTTACAAAGGATTGGTGAGCGTAGGACATCTAGATTTCTGATTCTTCTAAAGAAGAAGAGCATACTCTCCTAATCCATGTTGTTTTCTCCCAAAATAGAGTCAATCAAATAGTTCTTTGCCTCAAGCAATGTTGTGCTTGATTTAAAATGTTCCTATTTAAGGAAAATAGAATACTTGAAAGTAGATTTGTGTTTGTTCAATTAACCAGATTTTTTAGTGCTTTGCTTGTCCAATTACTGATCCAAATTGAATTAAATGATTGAACTTGTTAATTTATCCCACAAATTTAGTGCTTTGATTGTTCAATTTTTGATTCCAAATTAATTAAATGATGTGAGTTTGCTTGTTTATTTACCCCTTAGATTCTTTCACAAGTCTTAAAACAATGTCTGATTTTCTAATTTTCCTTAAAAAGGAAAATAGCATAGTAATCTAGTTGTTCTAAGACATGTTTGAGAAAATGGCATTTAAGTGTGAAAGCTTTTGAAAAAGGGTTAGTATCAAAATCAGTCTAAAATCTCTGCAACCACACACATTTAGTATTGTCTTCTTATTTCTTTCTTAGAAACCCGCAAGCACTTAGTTAGGCTGTCAAAAATAGGATCACAATCACGAAAAAAACCTTGTTAGCAAGTTAGAAATCAAATTTGCAAATGTCAGAACTATTTATTTTTGCCCTCTAGACGACAAACGATATTTTAGAGACCCAAAATGATAAACCCCAAAAATGATAAAAGATTGACCCCAAATGATACAATTTACCCAGGATGATATCCCTTTTACCTAAAATGATAATACATACCAAAAACAAAAATTTAGCTACTAGAAATGATTTTAAGGTCAAATTTTACCTTCTGGAAATACAACGGCAAACGATATTAAAACTCCCAAAAATGATAATTTGCTCCCAAAAATGATAAAAGATATACCAAAAATGATAATTTTCTCCCAGAAATGATAAAAGAATGACCGAAAATGATAAGTTACTCCCGAAAAAGCTAAACTGCCTGTAAATTTTGAAAATGTCAAGGGCAGAGAGAAAAACTTGGTGAAATTTTGAGAAATCTTGCCCCATGGTGGGCGCCAGAGATGTGTGTGTGATTTTGGTACCTATTAAGAGACACAACACTTTAATAAATCATTGCATTAGTGAAAACAAGGGGTTAGAAAATATAGCAATCACCAAAATCGATCTATTGCTTCCTATCTAGGAGGAGTATGAAAAATGACATAATAGCCCTCAGATTATGCATATTCCAGTGACAAATACAACCTAAGAATGGAAGATTCAAATGAAAAGTAATCTAAATGATTCAAAAACATGCATTCTAGCTCTAGAAATGGAGATGATAACAAAATAACTAAGAAACAAGCTAAAAAACACTATGAAAATCCTTAAAACATGAGCAACATAAGATTGCTTCTTCAATTCTCCAAATACGGGCAGCATAAGGATGCTATAAACTCTTCAAAATTAGGAGCATTAAAATAATATATTTCATAAAATCAAGGGCCATTTGAGCTCAAAATCCATCCTATTTATAGGAGAAATGGAGGAAGGGGAGAAGACTCTAGAAGGGATGCCATTAATGAGAGTGTAAGTCTCATTAATGAGGAGTGGTGGAAGGAATATGTAAGAGCCATTAATGCTTCATTTATGAAAGCACTAATGAGGTATGGGTGAGGGTTTAAGAAGCATGGGTGAGGGTTTAGAGTCAAGCCTGAAAACTTTGACTTTAGGGGGAGGGTTGAATTCCTAATCACACCTTAATGGAATGTGACAAGATTAAGGGTATCTTAGGATAAGGATTTGTTAGAGTAATAGTCTCTTGGATTATTAATTAAATCATTATGATCTAATTACTAACTCGCCTATTCACTCTAGTTGTTTAAGCTAACCTTAGGGTTTCCCTTTTTAGGGTTTCATGATTCATTTTATAAGTATTCACCTCTTTGTATTTCATAAGAAGTTTGACATTGCATTGTATCAGATTGAAACATATTGTTAATAATATATTCTTTCATGTCCATATGATTTCTCTAGTCTTTTGGCCTCCATAGATTTTTCTTCTTTTATTCTTTGCTTCTTCCATGTGACAGGGTTATGTATGGAGGTGTTCTTGGGAGAATAGGTGTCTACCTATTCTAACATGGTATCAGAGCTCCCCTGCTGCTGCCCGTTCTGGTGTTTTTGAAGCAGGTTTTGAGGTTAAGGGTTTCAAGTTTTTAAAAAATATATTATTGGACACCTTTTGGGATGAAATTAACCTCACCAATAGATTTAGAGGATCATTCAGATGAATTTTGATATAAAATTTGACAACCTTTGGATACTGGAGCAAGTTGTGGCAAATTTTTATAGAAAGAGGGTCGTACGAACCTAGCAGGCTTTTTGAGGTGCGAGACGCCGAGATTTGAGCGCAGAAGGTACGAAGGTGGTTTTTTTCTACACAGGTGGTTTTGACTGCTTAGTGGGTGGTTTTTGGTGCCGCAAGGGGTTTTTTTGGAAATTTTCAAATTTTTGGCATTTTCAGACACCCATTTTTGAGAAATTTTTGGAGCTTTTTGACCCTCCCTCACTATTTTCGCTCTATTTGGAGCATACAAAGGTATCTTTCTGACTTCTTTATATCATCAGAAAGCTCTTTTTGAGATCTTTCTAATGATGGAGGTTAGGGATTTGGATTCTTCCATTTTGATAGTATTTTTTTCTGTCAAAGTCTGATGTTTGGTTTTGCCTTTCGGGATCCATATCTTTCTCATCCGGACTCTATTTTTGGAAAACCAGATATCATCAAAAAGTTGGTTCAGTGAGATTTTTAGTTGCATGGGTATTTTTTCTAGATTCTTCTCTAGGTTCTTTCTCCTCTAAGTTTTTCTCTTTCACACTCTGGCAGATTACTTGGGTTCTACAGGTCCTAGGATCTCTTCTTCTGTTCTTCTGGCTCACTCTTCTTTCTGACTTCTGAGAATTGTATGCTTCTCTTTTGTAGCATTCTCTTTTCTATAAATGCACTAAGATAAAGTGCCTACTTTTGCATATTTGGGATTTTGATCACCTTGTTTTTGTTTGTACTCGCACTCAGTTATAAAGTGCCATGGGGGGTTATGATGTTTTACCTTTTGTGCTCATCCACCTTTGTCAAGTGAGCATACCTTCCATGATATTAGCCTATGTTGTGTGTCTATAACACCGCCCTTTATCCTATACTTCTACTTCTATTGCACTGTTGTTGTTCCTGATTCTTCTTCCTGCAGCTATTTCTGGCATTGCATTTCAGTGTTTCTATCACCCCTCTCCCTGTTCAGCATTATGGGGGGGTTCACCTGTTGGTTCTATTTCTTCCTTGGTTCAGTTGAGTGATCTACGTATTCTATTTTTTTTCCTATGTACTAGGTGGATGCAATGGCTAGCACCTATGCATTCCAGTGAGATGGATCATCTACTATATAGACACTTGTTCATTCCTACTTTTGGAGGTCACCTCCTTGATTGATCAGCTCTTCAGACTTTGTCTTCTCTACCTGTTCATGCACTATTTCAGTGGGGGTTCTAGCAGTTACTTCTGACAGTCTTTACAACTTCATGCTTCAGAGATGCTTCTTGCTCTTTCTTGTTCCATTCTTTGGGACTTTCCCTAGATTGGAGGCTTAGTTTCCTTCATCTAGTCCATCTCTTTTTGAGGTAGAGTTTTTTTCCACTGGGTTTTTCCTATTTCCCCACTTTACAGAGATTTCTTGTATTGGGTATCTGATTAGGCCTTGTTGCCGGGACCCTTCTTTCCTGCTTTTTGCAGTAGGCTCTTAAGTTTTTGCTTCTCCCTAAGCTTATCTTAAGGGGGGTGTTAGAGTAATAGTCTCTTGGGTTATTAATTAAATTATTATGATCTAATTACTAACTCACCTATTCACTCTAGTTGCTTAAGCTAACCTTTGGGTTTCCCTTTTTAGGGTTTCATGATTCCTTTTATAAGGATTCACCTCTTTGTATTTCATAATAATTTTTTACATCACATTTTATTAGATTGAAACATATTGTTAATAATATATTCTTTCATGTGCATATGATGTCTCTGGTCTTTTGGCAACCATAGATTTTTCTTCTTCTATTCTTTGCTTCTTCCATGTGATAGGGTTATGCATGCAGGTGTTCTTGAGAGAATAGGTGTCTACCTATTATAACAGGATTAAGGGTTAAGGCATGTGATTAAAGAGATAGAGATGGGAGGAGAGAGAATGAGTGGAGGGGGATTAGCTAATTAGGGTTAATTAGCTAATTAAGAAGAATTAGCATGTGAGAAGGGGTTGGGATGAGTTTGAA
>MU226743.1:198882-225966 GCA_018584345.1 Thuja plicata | reverse complement strand
TGAGTTTGAACTCATGGTTGGGTAGTTGAGATTGGTTAGGTTTGAGGGAATATTAATGAAATGAATTGTTGTAATAACATATTCACTCAATAATAGGGATTTAATTAATCATTTAAGCTTTTGATTTTCTTTGTAATAATTAATTAGGACTATAGCCAAACTGAATAAATTAGGCTAGCGGATTGATTTGTCAAGTGATGAGGTATAAATAGGATTTCATTTAATTCCCTTTAAATTAATTACCTTAGCCAGGTTATGATTTGAACTGATTGAATTGAATTGATTGGTTTTATTTGGCTAAAGGGATTAATGTAAATTAGTGATTAGATCACTTAGGAGTTAAATTTGATTCAAATGAATTATGCCAGCCGATTGAAGAGTTGTCTGGGCATAATTGGGGGTATGATCACACTTAGAGAAAATAGGGTCTATGGTCAGAGAAGACCAGATCTAGGTGGTTACAATAGGCTTTACTCCTTGTAAATATCCTAAGAATATTTCATCATCCCCTTTAGAATCAAACTTTCATTCTCTAGAATCTTTCAATACATAACATTTTCTTTGATAAACTTTGAAATAACTAACATTAGGTTTGTGATCATACCAGATTTCATAAGGTGTCCTGTTGGTACCTTTTTTTCATTTGTACTTGGTTCAGTGTGTAAAAATCTATGTTGACTGCTTCTCTCTAAAAGTTTTGTGAAATAATTTTCTCAATCATTAGTGTCATATCACAATCAACAATAGATCTGCTTCTTTTCTCAACAATAACATTATGTTATGGTGTCCTTAGTGCTGACATATGTCTCTTAATTTCATTTTTATTAAAAAAAATGTAAACTCATCAGATGTAAACTCACCTCCTCTATTAGATCTCAGACACTTTAGTTTTCTTCTAGTTTCTTTCTCAACTCAGGCCTTATACCACTTAAACATTTGAAATGCATCAGATTTTTCTTTTAAAAACTTTACACACATCATCCTAGAATAATCATCCACAAATAGAAAAAAATATATGTCTCCATAGTAACTTTGAGTTCTCATGGGTCCACATAAATTAGTATGAACTAAATCCAAAATTTCTTGTGTAACATAAGTTTTGCTTGAAAAACTATATTTAGTCATCTTACTCATTTGACATTGTGAGGCCTCACGCCGACCCATCATAGCTCAACTAATACACTTATTTTGATACCTTATGATTTGATATTTTTGGACATTATATCTGATGGACTAGATATTATTAGTATTATTTATCTCACGTGATGATTACTTTTGTATACTTTATCGATGATGTTTATGATGCTTTAGGTATACACATGCATTATGATGATGATTTCAGTATTTTAAATTCAAATGAAAAAATATGTTATGATATTTTGATTATGTAATCAGTTATAGTTATCAAGTACAGAAATGAAAAAGGGTTATTATATGAAAATGTAGAATGTTTTTTCAATTAATTATGCAATTTGATGTGTGTGTGTGTGTGTGTGTGATTTTATTGAGCTACTGATGTTTAATTTAGTGTGCAGGAAAAGTACCATGGAAATTATCGAAGAATCAGTAACCAACCTATGTACAAATTGTAAAGCCAAGGTTGAATCTAATAAAGAGGTTCAAACCTCATTGTTAAGTGATTATATTTGTGACCATATATTGTATATATGTTTTAGGTTTTTTCTTTGTGCAATTAGTGACATGTCAATGTTGTGTTATGTTATTTTACAGTGTCACTTGACACTTGTTATGTGTTTATGTGATGACATGTCTACTAAGGTTGGAAATGGAACCTAATTAAATTTTTTAAAATTAAATTTTGTTCTAGTCACTTCTAGAGGCCAAAAGGAGGTCCTAAGGGTCATTTTTAGGAAAATGTCATGCCCAAAACTAGGGCAAAACACACAGACAATTTATATTTTTTTTAAAACCACAATTACATACAACTAACAATGGATATGTTGAGGAAAGGTGCTAACATGGTGAATTCAATCTTCAAGTTGCAAGGTATATTCATAGATTGAATTAGGGTTACGCCACATACGGATGCAGAGTTGGAGCATCAACTTGTTGTACAGTTTACATGAACTTTTGGGTCAGGTTGATTTAACTGTGGTTTAATATTTTTTTACGTGCAATATCGTGATGGTAATCTAGTTGATAGGATCATATGTTGAATTAGGTTGACCTATTATTCCCTTTAATTTCTTAACCTTGACTACAACTAATCCATTTAAATCTAATACTAATTCTCTTTTCACATTAACTACTAACATCTATAACCAACCCCGATATAAATATTTCACACACACATTAGTTAACTAATAAAAGAGAACTAACTTAATCTCAAAAAAATTAATATGTATAACCTTTCTTGACTACCCTTGAACCCGCTTAACATATATATTAAAATATCCACTAATAAAGGACTAATTAAACTCTACTTCCTTTTTAAACAAATATACATGAAACATTTATCATTTGACATAATCAAAATTTAATAACCAGTTTGCCATACCAATAAACTATTAATTTAAATCCAATAATCACAACCTAACCTAATTTCCTAACTTTCTAATATCAATTCTAATCAAATCCTCCCCTTATAAAGAAACTATGCAATCCTAATTTATTAATCCCCCTAACCAAATAAAATTAACTTCTAAAGAAAACATTAAATAGCCTCTAGTAAAAACAATTAAGTTATCCTCTAATAGAAAATCAATTCAACCCCTAACCCCTAGAACACATGAATAATATATATTCTAATGACATAATACAATTAACTTAAATATTAACTAATACTCATGAATCATTTTAAGTAATTAACCATTAAACGAAAAAAACACTATAACTCAAAAGGTTGATTTAATACAATTAAATATAAACATGTTAAGAAAGGATTTATTAACTACTAATCTAAATCAACCTAACTTAATAATCCTACTAACCCTACTATCCCTACTACCTAGCTCCTAACCTATCCCATCACCCCCTACCCTACTCCCAAGACCCACTTCCCAAGTGGGTGGGGTGTGGGAACCCCAACCCAACTAATGTTGCATGGGTTTTCATGAAGGAAAGCCTTTTGAAAACAAGGAAATTCAAAATTTAAGAAGGAAAGCCTTTTGAAAAGGCAGCACATGATTTAAAGAAAGGTGGGGACCACCTTAAGGATCCCCTTTTTCCAAAGTGTAGTATAAAATAAAAAAGTCAACCAAGGAAGGAAGGATTTTGCATGTTAGGGGTATGGGGTGGTACAAACCCCAAGGGATATGACAGCCCAAGTACACATGGGGTGGGGAGGAGACTTGTCTTAGGTACAAGTATTTAAACCATGTCAGTCTCCTTAAAATTCACATGGTGAGTGGAAGTTTAGGTTTATTTCATTTATTTATTTATATTTTGTTTTTTAGTTTCCTTTCAATACTTATAACTTAAGTGTGTGGGGCCCACGGGGATGGGCATAAAGGTAAGGTAAAATTAATTTAGTATTTAGCATTTAACTACAAGGTTATGTTAGGGGATTAGGGTGCTAATTTTAATTATGAAGGGCATCTTTCAAAGGGAATATTCTCTGTGGTAAGGAGAATTATTTCCCTTCCCATACAAATTTCAGAGAGCATTTTTGCTCTAAAATCTGGAAAATGTCATGGGTCTAATTTGGTTTTAGCTCTTTCATATTGATTTCATGGTTACATTATTTGAGTTAAATGTATGCATTTGATTTATTCTATAAGAGAAATATACTAAATGAACTATACCTGGACATTGATATTAGTTGATTTTCTTTTTGAAGTAGATACATGTATGCATTTGATTATTTTATTTGTGCAATACACTATGCAACTATAATTTGATTATTAATATTAGGTGATTGTTTTACATTAATATACTAATTTCTTGATTTAATATAGTTTAGCAAGCTTATCTTTCCTTTCCAAGGATTGGGGTTTCAATGAAAATTTGAAGGTAGAGTATTGATTTAATTGAAATAAAATTCAGATTTTTCCAAAGGAACAATGAAGTGTTTTTAACTTGAAAACTTAAAATCAATTACATTGTGGAGATTACAAAATTTATAAATCTACAAGATTGCTAATGCTATGAAAACTATTACATAATGAATAAGATCTTCTTTTAACATCTTGCTTAACAAAGCTTAAAAAATGGACATTACAACACTTAACAAAAATGAACCTTAATACAAGGAGTAATCATGCAACATTAAAGTTGCTCTCTCACAACAACACCAAAATGAAGACTTCTCCCAAGCTTTTCCACATCCAACTTGACTTCAAACCCTACAAATACATGAGGGGAACCATGGGAAGCTCACTTCCCAACCAAGCTCTCAAGGAGGCCACCCCTGAGCTTGGAGAACCAAGGCTAAACAAGATAATACATCCCAATTCTCACAACTAACATATATGCACAACACAACAGTTTAACTCCCAACTAAGGCTTCACAAATGAGTTTTTCAAACCCATTGAAGTAGGGTGAAGGTGGGCTTTTCCAAAGAGGAGAATGTCATTGCATTTTCAAATTTCTCAACAAGAGTTCTTCCATGCCTTTCCAAGGCTACATTGACATTCCTTCCATATACACATTTGGTCATTTCTATACCAAAAAAATAATATTTACAACATGGCTTCATGGAGCCCACACTCCATGAATTTATCCCTCTACTCCAAGAGAAGAGACTTTCACTACAATGGAGATCCCAACTAACCCCTTCACCCAAGGCCACTTCTTCCCTTCCCAAAGGGTGAGTAATGCCTTAAACTCCCATGAATAATACTCTCAATCCAAAAGAACAAGAAATGAAACAAAATCCAAATGCATTCCCAACCCAACACATAACAATAAAATCTACATACAACAACACCACACAAGATTTACATATTCATAAAACAATAACATACAAATCTAAATGCAAGAGTATTTCTCCATGGCAAGAATCCACCAACCTTGGTCCAAGAAAAATGGCAAGAATCTAGTTGAGAAGAAGCCCTTATCCTTTTCTTTTTCCTTCCTCCAACCCTAATTGTCTCTAAAATTAGAGAGTGGGTGAACACCCACTAAGTTTCTCAAAACCCTTTAAAAAGACCCCTAGAAGTGTACTCAAGACCTAGCAATTAATGAGACATTCCCTCTAGTCCTTTTGTCTTACCTCTTGTCTCCCCTCTTAATTGTGAGTTTAGTAAGGAGTGTGGGATAAGTTTTTGATTACGGTAAAAATAGGTTTTGAAGGGACCCCAAAACCCTTAAACAATAGAGACAAGAGAAAGGCATTAAAACCCAGAGAACAACTAGCTACCCCAAGGAAGGAAGCAGGCTACAAAGGGACAAATCCCAGATTTAACATTAAACAACTATAAAGCAAAAAGCAAAAAAAGCTGCTGGAAGAAAAACAAATGAAAAGGCCACCAACACTGAGATCAAGACAGAGTCTTCAGGAAGTTCTCAGAATCCTCCAGCTGAGTCTGCATAGTCTTCACATTGTCTTTCAGCTTCTGAATATCTGGATCCTCTACCTTCTTCTTCTTAGACCTAGTATGAGTGCCAGGTCCCATCTGCTAGGTAGGAACAGAAAGGTCAATGGTTTCATTGTTTCCTTCCAGCCAATTACTCAGAGACATCAGATTCTCCATTGTAGACCTCATACATGTGTTCACCAGACTAAGAAAATGTTTTAGCATTTCCTCATTCCCGCTTATTTTCTTTTGGATAGGTATCATGGCTATCTCGACAGCTTTTTTAACTTTTTCTTCAATATCAGATCCGTGATCATGCACATTGACATTGGCATTGTGAGGAACCTCCTTTCTGAGAATAGACATAGTATCCTCAATCATAGAGCTCTTATTTTCAAATTTGATGTATCTATTCTTAAGTTCTACCAGATCACTCTGCACCCATTTATCCAGATTATAGTTGTAGATGGATTTGTTTTTGGCAATCTCAAGGGGGGTCATGATAATGGTCCTTCTGACCTGTGAGTCCATCCTTCTGATTTTCCTTTGAAGAGACTGAGGTTTTCTACCCTGAAGGATTCTATCACTGTCTTCTTCCTTATTCTCCTTCTCAGAGCTGGGAGAATCATGAGACTCCAAAATTTCCTCTCCCAGAACCTTAAAACTATTGTCCCCCAAGTTATCTTCATTACTATCCATAAGATTTGTGTCAGATTCTTTGTGTTTTTTGGCATCCTTCTCAATCTCAATCTCATTTTTCTCATTACCTTCAGTTTTAACAATCTCCAGAACAGAATTAAACTTTTCCCCAGAATTTAGATTATTTTGACTTTCCTCAGGGTTTACCTTTTCATTATTGATATCAGGATCTTCTGAATCCTTCACCATAGGGGTCTGGGTAGTCGGGTTATTCTCAGCATTAGGATCCATCTAAGAATTAATGACACCTTTAGTATCAGTTTCCTGTGGGATAGACTTCTCACCATCAGGTTCCTGGAGGGTAGGACTAACAGGGGAGTCTGGGACATTCTTTTTAGACCCAGGGGCATCACTAAGGTGCTCAGCATTCTTTGGCTCAACCAGAGGCATAGAGGTAGATGTCTCAGAGGGAAAAGAAGCTATATTAGTTTTAGGATTCTTTGAAAGAGACCCGAAAGACTTCCTTTTTTTAATCTGGGCAGGGATTGGGTCAGGAATGTGGTCTCTAGCATAATCAGCTATGAGGAGAATAAGCCTGACATGGAGGATAGGGGTATTCTTAAATCTGTAGTCATTAATGCTCTGGTTTAGCGAACAGAGAAGAAAGTAGGGGAAGGAAATGTGGATCTTATGTCTAAAGTGATTAACTAGGGCAAAATGATAATTGTAGACCCTAGAGAATCTACCCTTGAGAGTGAAATATTCCATAATAACTTTAATAATAGAACCCCAAATTTTATCAATGTTCTCCATGTCAACATAGTCTTTCTTACCTTTCACCAGAAGAGCCCTCTCCTCATTAATAGAAGGAAATTTCTTATAAGTTTTGGTGCCTACCTTCACCTCTTTTGAATACTTTAGGCCATCCAGCAAGAGACCAGTGATGTCAGATAGAACCTCAAGGCTGAGGCTGAAAGATTTGCCTGCAATATTAACCGTGCCCTTATCCCATCCATCGGCGAAGGTTTTTGAAACCTCTGTGTCAAAACCATGGAGTCTCTAAAGAAAATGGTGAACATGAACTTTCTTCAAGATTCTCCACACTTCCTTTTCCTGCTTCCACTTGCATTCCATAGGCTCTTCCCTTCTAAGATCACCACCCATGACCAAAATCTTCACTTGCTTATTTTTCACAGGCTGGGAAGCGTTATGATTTTGGTTATTTTTAGACAGGTGAAAGCTTTTAATCTAATTGGAAATCCTCTTCACATGCTCGAACTGGCCACAGATCATAATAATAAAAGCGTCATGCATTAAAGTTTGTGCTTTCATTATTAGAGTAAAAATCCAAATCTTGGATATGTACTTCGCATTATTATGGTCGTCATTCCAACTCCCCCCAATCTGAGATGAATTAATTGTTATCATTAAAAACCTTTTTAATGACTCCTTTTTTCTTGATTTTATCATTATTAATAATTGATATGACCGCATCATTGCTCATAGGAATGCCTTTCCATTTTTGAATCCCCTCACTTTTGGCTCCAATATTGGCAAGACAATCAGCACCTTGATTGGTCTCCCGATAATTATGAGATATGTGGAACTCTTCAAAGGAATTGACTATAGCTTTTATTTTGTGAATCATATGTTCTATAGTCCATGAAGGTGGATTGATATCTTTAATATTATTTATAATATTTAAAGAATCACCTTCGAGCCAGACTCTTTTAAATCTCATTTCTTCCACCAGTAGGATAGTGTTGAGGGCAGCCAATGCCTCTGCTCTATGATTAGACTGAAAGCCCAAGGGGATAGATATAGCACCTAAATAGTTACCAAAATTATCTCTGATGATACCCCCACCCCCAGAGACACCCAGGTTTCCTTTAGAGGCACCATCAAAATTAGCTTTGACAGAGCCAATAGGAGGAGCAGTCCATACAGATAACTCTCTTTTGGAGCAATCTTTAGATTTGAGAAGAGGAAAGTTCCAAGTAGACCAATTCACATCCGGGATGAGATATAAGTATTTTCTATTGCTATTAGTTATAGAAGAATTGAAATTTTCCTTTATAGATCTAGACATTATATTGAAGATGATTTTAGGTTTAGAACATTTCTCTCTGAAGATCCTGTTATTTCTTTCCTTCCAGATACTCCAGCAAAGATGAGGCGGGATAAGATTCCAAAAATTTCTAACCAGATCATTATCAAAAGGACATCTTTTTTGAGTAACAAATCCTACCAAGAGTTAGGAAAGAACCACACCAAATTCCAATTTTGAAAAACCAAAGACCAAACTTTCCGAGTAAAACTACAATGGATCATGAGATGATCACATGATTCAGCTTGTTCAAAGCAAAGACTGCATCTATTAACATGGGAGAAGACTCTTTTAACTAAGTTATCAATAGTTAGGGGCTTATTCTAGATAAGAATCCAAAAGAAAATTTTAATCTTTGGAGTAAGGAGTTTATACCAGATAGATGCACACCGAGGCTTATCTTCCTTGGAGAAGAAGAAGGAACAGGCAGAGGCCACCATGAATTCACCATTAGGAGAGAGGTTCCACATAATCTTATCAGGTTGATTATCTTTACTGAACCATGACTGTAACTCTATCATAAAGGGGGACAAGCTTTTATCAAGGCTAGAGAGATCCTTCCAAGAGTTGATATTCCTGTAGTCAGAAACTTTATAGCCAATAGTATTTTTAGCTTGGATTATAAAATCCTTCCATTCTTTTCTTTCTGAGAGGGGGCTTTCATAGATCCAAGGATCATCCTAGAAATCAATAGTAGCCCCATCTCCTAATTTCCATCTTATGCCTTTTCTCAAAAGATCAATGGACGAGCAAAAACTATTCTAGATGTAAGATCCATTAACCCTAGCTTCATTGTTTAGGAGATCCTTCAAGTTGTTGGAGCCAAGGAGGTATTTGTTTCTAATTATACTATTCCATTGTTTAGAATCACCAAATACTCTCCACACCTGCTTAGCCAGAAGAGCCTTATTGATAAGCTTAATAGGTCTTATCCCCAGACCCCCTTTACTTTTAGGCTTGCAAACGTTTTCCCAAGCTATCAAACTGAGCCTTTTTTATCTTCAACACCAGTCCATAAGAAGCACTTTTGGATAGTTTCAAGCACCACCGCATACTTATGGGGAATCTTGAAGAGGCTTAGAGCATACACAAGCAAATTCTGCAATGTCAACTTCAATAGCTGAAGTTTACTAGAACTGCTAAGGAGAGCACCTTTCCAGCCTGCCAACTTCCTATTGAATCTATCAACAATTTGGTTCCAGAAGCTATCAGGAGGTTTAGAATAGAGTGGGAGCCCCAAATAGGATGAAGGAAGAGCACCAATGCTGCAGCCAAGAATTTTAGACATCTTATTTTGTCTCTCAAGGGGGGTATTGATAAAAAAGATGGAACTCTTGTTCCAATTGATGAGTTGACCCGTTGCCGAGGTATAGAAAGATAAAGCTTTTTTAAGATTCCTTGCTTCTTTCACAGTAGCTTCCCCCATAATTAGAGTATCATCAAAAAACTATTCATGGGAACAGGAGGATCTGGCCGAAGAGGGATGGAGACCAGAGATTAGGCCAACATTAACAAGTTTTGATATATATCTTCCTAGCCCTTCAGCCAAAATAGCAAATAGAATAGGAGAGATAGGGTCCCCCTACCTTAGACCCCTAGTAGGTTTGAAAAAACTGGAAGAGCCACCATTCACAATAACGGATGAAGTCACAGTAGAGATTAGCTGATTAACAATTTTAATAACCCCTACATCAAAACCAAAGCTGCTTAAGACTTTTTGGAGAAACTGCCAGTCAACCCTATCATAGGCTTTAGATAAGTCCAATTTCATGACAAAGCCCTATTTCTTGGCAGTTTCAAGGGAGTGAATATTCTCAGGAGCAACCACAATGGAGTCTAGGATTTATCTCCTAGGGACAAACCCATTCTGCTGGGGAGAAATGATTGAAGGCAGAAGAGAGAGCAGTCTAGAAGTCATAACTTTAGCTATGATCTTATAAATCCCATTACAAAGACTGATTGGTCTGAAGGATTCGACCATATTAGCACCATGGAATTTAGGAACAAGGACCAAGAAGGTAGCATTAAGTTCTCTAAGAAGAGATTTAGTACCAAAAAATTCTTTGACAGCATTGAGAACATCCTGACCAGTAATCTCCCAAAACTGCTGGAAGAAGAAAAGGGGAAATCCATCAGGACCTGGAGATTTGTCGCCTTCAAAGGAAAAGATAGCATCTTTGATTTCCTTATCATCTGGGATGGCCTTAAGTCTGGAATTTGTATTACTATCTATCAGAGATGGAATAGCAGAGAGAATTTCATTTTGATTCTGGAATTCAAGGTTATCAACTTTAGATAAAAGGAGTGAGAAAGAGTGAAGCATTTCCTTTCTAATCTCTTCTTCCTTAACCAAAAACTTGTTGTTGACTATTAAGGAAGAAATTTTGTTGATAGCTTTGTGTTTCATTGCTGTCATATGGAAAAATCTAGTGTTTTTATCCCCATCTTTAAGCCAGAGGGCTCTTGATCTTTGCCTCCAGAATGAATCCTCTTTAGAAATGATATTATGATATTTAGCCACCAAAACATTCTCAGTACATCTATGCTCCTCTAAGAGACCCTCTTTTTGAATAGTCTCTTGAATATTCTTGATCTCTTCCTGTTTGATGCTTTTAGCCTTGAATATGTCCCCAAAGACTTCCTTGTTCCAAGTTTTAACATTTTTTTTAACATTACTCAGCTTTTTTGCTATTCTATACATGGCAGTACCTTCCTGATTATAATTCCACCATTTAGAAATACAGTCCTTTAGATTAGGGTGGGCTAACCACATCTTTTCAAAGCAAAACAGAGTATTCTTTTTTCCATTCAAGATATTAGCATTGAAGATAATAGAGAAATGGTCAGAACCAATCCTAATAGAAGAAGATAAAGAGTAGGAAAACTTAGATAGCCAATCAAGAGAAAGGAGAGATCTTTCAAGTTTCACCTAGATGAGATCAACACCAGTTCTTCTATTCGACCATGTATAGGAGATACCTTCCAGCTCCATATCAAAGAAAGATTGATCATTAATATATTCCATGAGATCCATTCTACTATCAACTTGAGATAGAGTACCACCCATTTTCTCATCAACTAGTAGGGGAGTATTAAAATCCCCCATTACCATCCAGCTAATGGCTTGGAAATTATTCCTTATTTCTTTAAGTCTTTTCAAGAAACTGAACCTTCCACATTTTGTATTAGGGGTGTAGATGTTCATGAGGTTCCAAGAACAGTCCATTTTAAGATGATTAACATAAATAATATTATGTTCTTCTCAACATGTATCTTCTCATAATTTACAATAGCATTGTTCTAGAAAATCACAACACCACTAGATGCACCTTCAGAGTCGCTGCCAATACTACTGCCATTCTTAAAAGGGTTAATTTTCTCAACTTTCTCTCTAGACATTTTAGTTTCCTGTATAAGAATAATATCAGGGTTTGTATCTCTTACCATATTTCTAAGAACATATTTCTTATGAGGGCTATTTAGGCCTCTTATATTCCAAGATATAATCTTCATTTAAAGGATTGGGGAGAAAATCTCAGGGATGGTTGATTGTTTACCATCCG
Organism: Thuja plicata; assembly: GCA_018584345.1. Lineage (NCBI taxonomy): Eukaryota > Viridiplantae > Streptophyta > Pinopsida > Cupressales > Cupressaceae > Thuja > Thuja plicata. The sequence goes on along the minus strand of MU226743.1, from coordinate 214,179 downwards.
CAATACTCTATTTTTCTTCTAGCTCTCTCATAGCTTTATGAGAAGGTCTAACTCTTCCTCCCTGGGGTGATCCTACATTTTCTTTCTTCCTTCTAGTCTGGACTCCCCCCAGAGGGGTTATGTCTGCCTTTTTCCCTGATTCTTGAGATTTTAGATTCAGTCCTCCTTTCTTAGAAGGTTTTTTGTCTTTCTTAATATTTTTTACCTCAGACCAAAGGGATTCTTGCGTTTCCAAGATAGGAGATGAATCATCAAAATTTTCTCTTAGGGTATCCTCCTCACTGACTTCAGACCAGCACTTATTACTGATTCCATTATTAGAAGCTACCATCTTCTCACTCACTAAATGTGAAGGTCCCGATTTATCCACAACTATTACTCCCTGTCCATTTGTTTCAGGGAAGAAGTCTTTCTCATCTGGTTGTTCTATTCTTGGGCCTTGTGACTCCTTTTCTACACCAGCTTCCAGAGGAGAATTTTGGGGCTAGAATTCATTCTCCCTAATCCTAGCCAGAGGACTTTGGTAAGAAGGTAAGGAGACAACTTCTTTTCTTTCTTGTTCTATAGAATATGGGTACTCCTACTCCAAGATATGAGGTAAATCCTTATCAACTAAAGACTGAATAGTATCTTCCTCTTGCTGGTTTGTTAGATCAACATTTTGGTCTTCTTTTGATTTCTGCTCTTCAAAGGTTGGAAGAGAGGAAGAAGATCCATTTTTCTCTCTCCAAACTACTCTTGTTTCTTTCTTTTTAGACTTAACAGAAGGTTTAAGAGGGCGTTGTTTTGCCCAATGCCCAGATTTTTTGCAAGTGAAACAGGCAAAGGGGATTGATTCAAACTCCACAACTTGGATATGAGTACCCAACTTAGAGTTAATTGAAATAAATTCTGGGAGGTCAGTCTTTTGATTGATGTTGACACAGATTCTTGTGTATACTAATCTAGTCTTTGCTGCTATCATTGGGTCAATTGATAAGAGCTCCCCAAATGAACTAGCCAATCCTGAAAAAACATCTTCATGCCAGTATTCTAGAGGCAGACCCTAGAATCAAACCCACACTAGGGCTGATTTGAATATATCCATATTTAGGTCAAGATTTTCCCCCCATTTCTGAAGAGCCAGAGATGATTTACCAAACATCCAAGGACCCCCACATAGAACAACAGAGAGGTCTTCAGAACTAGAAAACTCAAAAGTAAAAAATCCTTTAGGTAAGGTGGCTATGTCAACTTGGCCCTTTAACCTCCATTTCCTTGCTGCATAAACCCTAACTGTATCAATATTAGGTCTTGGGCCCATGAACTTCCCTATTAGCGTATTTTTCATTCATGCAACTGTGTGATCGACCAATGATTCAGGAAGGGAAATACTAAATATTCCCTTCACAGGGTCCAATGTGTTATCAACAAGGGGAAAAGAATATTTCCCAGTAGGTTTCACACAAAAAAGAGAGGTCCAACTTCCAGATGCAGTATTTTTAAATAAAGGTTGACCGTCTTTTGCAATTTCAGAAAGCTTACCGACACCTTTCGTTGTCTTTGGAGCATCTTCTTTTGGAGCATCATCACGGATTTGGAATCTCGATAGAGGATTGTCCTCCCTTTTCTCCTTTGTGGAGCCCTCCACTGACATCATTTACTTTTTTCTGAAATACTGGCACAGAAAAACTCTGAACGTTGCCAGAGGCCTCTTTCCCGCTCATGTCATGGTTCAAAAATTCCCTTTTGCCACCTTCTCGGGGATGATTCCAATCTGGGGCTTTGTCCCCTTCTACATCCTTCTCTCCTCCCTTGGTATTCTTGGTGCCTTTGCCTAGATTCGTCTGCAATCCTCCTCCAGCAGGTTTCCTGCCCAAAGGGGAATTCGAATTCAAAGGGGACAAGTTAAATGCATGTGGCCATCTCCATTTTCGCCACTTTTGAAAAGTAGGCATTTTGGAGAGCCATCATGGTGATCTAGGTTTTCTCATAGGTAAAAAATAGCTCCCAACCCAAGGTAGCCCCTTAGGGTTAACTAATTTAGGCCAAAAATACACTCTAGGGTCACTTTTGACCCCTCCAAAGTACCCCTAAAGTTCAAATCCGAGTTCCAACTTGATGTGATCCCTACAAGACATCTATATGCAAGTGGGATTAATATAACATCCTAAAAGGTTTGTTGATTTTTTCCAAGCCCTAATTTGATATGTCACCATCCACATGGACAATAAAAGTGTCAAGTGACACCAAAACAAATACACATCACATTCACAATGACATGTCCAAACAACAACATGAATTTAAACTATTAACACACATTCATATTACGTTTACAAAAAAGATCACATTGCAATGAGGTTTCAACCCCTTATTGGGTTAAACCTTGGCTTACTCAATTCACATGTGTTTAGCCCTGATTCTCCAAATAATTCTATGGTTCTCTTTCCTACACACTAAACTCGAGCATCAGTAGTCCAAGATAATAAAATCACATGCAATATACATTTTCAATTCATAATTAGCAACATTAATCAATAAGCAGAATTAAATCCCTAATTGCAATTTTCATACAGAAATATTTAAAATATAATAATTCCATAATCACCATGACATGACATTCATGAAATAATCAAGTCTAATCATGATCCGATCCTCTCATCAATTCACTTATAATCAACCACATGTTCTAGGTCTAATCCATATCAAAATGAAATCCATACAATATAATCATTATCATAAACATAATATCTCAAGTCAGGATAATCAAAAAGTGTATTAATGTATCAAAATAAGTGTATCAACTGAGCTATGATGGGTCGGGGTGAGGCCTCACAAAAAATGCAAGTAGCTTAGTGATAGGGGTATGGGTTAGGAACATTTATAACACTTCTAGAACCCACGAGTGGCCTTGGTGACCCTCTTAATAACCCATTACTCACACGTTGCTAAAATGGAGTGAGTCTTGACCTTTTACCCAAACCCACACTCCTTTACAATCTTGCATTTATGATAAGGGACATAGGACAGCCAAAGGACTTAGAAGTCAATTCTGTAATTAATGTTGTTGGGTGGGTAGGATTTGGAGACCTTTTTAGAGGCCCTTTGTGGAGTTAGAGGGTGTTCACCCACTCTCTAATTTTAGAGACATTAGAGTTTTGGATTGAAGAAAGCAAAAATGGATTGGGCTCTTCTCAAACATCATTTTTCCATAACACTTGTGAAGGTTGGTCTCTACCATTGCCATTGAAGCTTCTTATTTTGTTGCAATTAGAGTAGTATGTATTTCATTCTCTTGTATATGTGATTTATGTGTTTTGTGTTGTTTCAATGTAAGGGAATGAGATTTTGGTTTGATTTCATGCTTATGATTTTATTATTGTTTTGAATGAGGGAGTTTTGTGAAAGGTGTAATGGAATTACTCACCCTTGGATAGGGAAGAAGTGGTCATGTATGGGGGAAGGGGTTAGTTGGATTTCATGAAAGTGTAGAGTCTCTTTTCATGGAAAGAAGAGGGAAAATATGCAAGGTGTATGGGCCCTTGCATGCCAATGAAGGTTATTGATCTTGATTTGGGGAAGATAAGAACGATAATGTATAGAAGAGTGTATGTGGAGTGTAGCCTTGAAAAGGGATGGTTTTGTATGTATTTCATTGTTAATCTCCTACATGGAAATCCACCTTCACCCTTTGTTAGGGGTTCAAGGTAAATCCTATTGTGCAAGCCTTGGATGGGTGTTTTCTTGTTGTATTTTTTATTGTGAAAATGGTGTGAATGTCACCCATTGGTTACCGATTCTCCTAGCTCAGGGGTGGTCTCCATGAGACCTAAGATGGGAGGTGAGCTCTCCATGGTTAGTATCATTTTGTCTTTTTCTGATTTTGGGGAAGAACCTTGTGTTAGAGCCATTTGAAATTGGAGCTTGGATGGTGTTCTTGTTATCTTGATATTAGAGACTCCTCCATAGTAGTGTCTTTTCTTGTAATGTTCCTTCATGTTGAAGGTGAAGTTTATAATAGAATGGACTAAATTTTGTAGTCTTCAATATTGTAAATGAAGATTTAACCATTTATGAAAAATGAAAGAAAATCATGTGCTCAAGTATAGATGAATTGCAAGTAATTTCTTGTTTGTTTTTTTTAGTTTTAGTCTTTCAAATTTCAAATTTAATATGTTCTTTCTCCTCTCTTGAAATCTAGATCTCTATCACAATATGATCAAACACTTTACCTATAATTACATATTACAATTTAAAAACATTGGAGGATAACATGTTAACAATGGTTCATTAATCAAATTTGGACACTAATTAACAACTACCTATTATCAATACTCTATAAATGGTTCTCTTTGTGTAATGCATCAATAGAATATACATTGCATACATTTAACTTCAAACAAACAAATAAATGAATGTAATGCAATGCAATGTTAGAGAAGAGAAAAAAAAAATATCACTTTCCAGATTTTAGAGAGCCAAAAGGCTCTCTGAAAAATGTATGAGAGAGGATTTAATTCCCAAATTACCATAGAGAATATTCCCCCTAGGATACCCCTCTAAATATTGGGTCAGAATAATAAACCCCCTTCATAAATTATGATTAATATAAAACTCTCTTATTACTTTAGTACCATTATGTTGAGCTAAATGATTAATAATGAAAGGAAAAGTAAGTAATTTTATAATAAAACATATACCCCTTTGCAAATGGGCCCCACATCTCCCTTTCCCTTGGTAATAATAAACTTGGAGGGGTGAACATGGATATTGGCACCATTTCCTTGTTCCCTGTGCCACCCACCCACTTGGGACTCCATTCCTCCATTCCAAGCATGCTTTCCTTGCTTGGAAATCAAAGGCTTGGCTGCACTTTTGGATGACCAGTTTGGTGGGCCCAAATTAAAATTTGCCTTGCATTTAATTTACTTAGGAATTTGACCGTTTCCAGCCCCCCTTGACTTTTGTCTTGACTTCTCACCCACTTGGCACATGAACCAAGGAGAAAGAAAGGGTGATGGGATAGGGGTAGGATAGGGTTAGGATAGATTAGTAAGATGGTTAATAGGTAGTTTAGTAGGTAGATTAGTAGGTGGTTAGTAGGTATTAAGTTAGTTTAAGTTTTGGTTAAATAGATTTACTTTTTTATTACTTTATTTTAAATGGTTTAGTTTTATTAATAGATTAATATATTTACTTTTTATTTAAATGGTTTAGTTTTATTAATAGATTAATAGATTTACTTTTTATTTAAAATGTGTATTTTTGCTAATAGGTTAATAGATTTATTCTTTTTTTTTTTAAATTGCCTAGTTAGTGTAATAGTTTAATAACTCACGTTATTAATTAAAATTGATTAGCCTTTTAGAGTAATAGATTTATTCCATTAATTTAAATTGTATAGTTTAGATTATTAATTGTATTTACTTCAATAATGATTATTACTATTATGTGTTTTCATGCAATTGTTAAAAATGGTAAAATCTAAATAAAGAGGTATTAATGGGCTAAGTTAATATGTGAAATTAAGTGTTCCTTTCGAATCATGAGAAATTTCTCTTTGTAGTTAATTAATTATTTTTTATTAAAAATGTGTGAACAAATGAAGTTTAGGATTTAATTATTATTGAAATCAGTTAATTGGAAAATTTGGATACTTCCTCAAGCAAGTTAAAAGCATCCCTTCGCAATGTAACTAGAAAAGATTATAGTAATTGTGAGAACCTTATTATATCAGGGATGTGTAAGGGTTGTAATAACATTGAATAGGATTAATAAATTGGATTTCTAGGTCAACCATTAATGGAGTTAGTATACCCTTGTGTCCCTGTAGTACTAAACTGTAGGGTCTCTTGTCATCTATCGAGTTAGAATACTGACTCTACATCCACATTTGTTGATAACCCCAACTCAATCTATGACTAGACCTTTCAGCATATAGATTAACTTTGCCATGTTGTCACCTTTCATCAATGCTTTTAGTATTATTGTGTCATCATAGTTGTTGTTTTTATGTTTTAAAAAAAAAAATTGTCTGTGTGTTTTACCCTAGTTTTGGGCATGACATTTTGGTATCAAAGCCAGGTGTTGACACTAGGAACCTAAACCCATTATGTTTCAACTCATTTCAAACTTAAATTATTGTGTAGGATGCCTATCGTTGCATGAGCTGGTCAATGCGGCAAAGGTCGTAAAGCTTCCCATGTTGAGGCAAAATGAGGGGATGTACCACCTCTACCACCACCACCTCCTCCACCACCACCACCACCACCTCCACCACCTCCACCACCTTGGAACCCTAACCAAGATATTATGGACATCCTCTAGAATTTGATTGGGGTGATTCACCAGAGACTACCACCCATAGATTAGCATCCCAAGCAGTAGATTCCTGAAAGGGAAGCACCGATTCCCAAGGGTGATAGAGAAGTTAATAGAGAAAGGAGTAGGAGTCCCCCACCTAGACATGTTGAGGGTCATGGTGATCATGAGGGTGACTCAGTTCATCAGGTTGAGATACCACTTGAGCATGAGATATGTGCCAGAGAGAGACCCCATAGAGAGGTTGGAGATGAGATCTAAGATTTATTGTGACTATAGCCACCCTTGTTTTTAGGATCTACTAATGGGTTAGTAGCAGAGGCCTGGTTACAGAGCTTACAACAATGCTTTGGATTACGCCCTTATGGGAGTAATCTAAAGGCATGACTTGTAGTTCATCTCCTTTGGGAGAAATGCTCCACTTGGTGGGAGCAAGAGGAGTCCATAGGTGGAGTGAGTGTAGACACACTCACTTGGGAGACTTTTGTGGCCCGCTTCTGAGAGAGATACCTCTCTGAGCATTTCAGACAGAGGAAGATAGATGAGTTCCATGATCTCCAGTAGAGAGGTCTCACATTGACCCAGTATGAGAGTCAGTTTTTCAAGCTCCTTCATATGTTGATTACATGAAGGATGAGAAACTATGTATCCATCATTTCATTAAAGGACTCAATATGTCTCTTTAGGGTATAGTATGCCTAGCCTTTCCTACCACATTTAGAGAGATAGTTGAGATGGCACTTGTAGCTGAGGATATCCATACTAGATAGGAGTTGCGAGATCAGTCTCAGCATCAAAACCCCTCTTCCCAGCAGTTAGGAAAACAAAGACCCCCTTGGAAAGGGAACCAGAATCACTTAGCAGGATCCTTTAAGGGTCAACAGTCTCAGTAGTAGAGGTCTCAGTAGGCTTCTAGACAGAGGCCTTCACACCGTTATCAGGGCTCTAAGCCCAAATAGTGGTATTCTCATGGTCCTAGATAGGATCAAAGGATACAGACCCCTCAGGCACAGCCAGGTAGGACTCAGCAGTCCTCTAGGGGTGGTTAGAGTAATTCCAGTAGGACCAGAGGACCATGGTAGTCTAGATCATAGGGAGTATAGATTCATACCACAGGGCCATGTTACACTTCCGGTGGCATGGGTCATATAGCGAGAGAGTGCCCATAGGGACAGTCACTTTATGGTCAGAGAGGAGCTACTCCAGAGCCTATAGTTGGGGACATGGGTAGATCCCATAGGGTTTTTGCAGCGATTGATAACCACCAGGCCAAGCATCAGGCCACAGAAAATGAGGCCACAGGTATGATATGAGGTAGTATGGTTACTATTTTATTTGATTATGGAGCTACTAACTCCTTTATATCTCCATATGTTGTCGAGTGTTACAGGCTAGTGGCAGGTAGACAGGATGTCAGTTGGGAGGTAGAGTTAGCCTCAGGAGCTAGGGTGTCAGTTAGTTCCATGGTCTGAAATTGTCAGATTCAGATTGGGGACATATCCATGATATCTGATCTACGCATTAGCCCTCTAGCTTCATATGATGTTTTTCTTGGCATGGATTGGCTTTATGCCCATGATGCCAAGATGGATTGTTGACAGAAGAGGGTAGAATGTGTGGATGAGAAAGGTATTCCTAGGGTGATCTCTGGAGTGCAGAGACCCATATCTCTTTGCATTATTTCATCTATGCAGCTTAGGTGGTGCGTGCGAAAGAGATGTCAGCTATTTTCTATCATCATTATTGACAAGGAGGAGGATTCAGAGAGGGAGCCATCCCTTAATGATTTTCCTATCCTATAGAAGTTTGTAAATGTATTTTCTTTAGAGCTCCCTGGTATGCCTCCACCTAGAGCAGTGGATTTTCACATAGACCTTGTGCTAGGAGTTGAACCCGTTTCAAGAGCACCATATAGAATGACTACCCATGAGTTTAATGAGCTCAAGATTTAGTTGGAGGAGCTCTTGGAGAAAGGGCATATTCAGCCTAGCATGTCACCTTAGGGTGCACCCATGATCTTTGTGAAGAATAAGGATGATCACTTAGGTTGTGCATTGATTATTGGCAGTTGAACAAAGTAACTATTAAGAACTGATACCCACTTCCTAGGATTGATGACCTCTTTGATCAGTTACAGGGTGTTTGAGTGTTCTAAAAGATTGATCTGAATTCATTTTATCATCACTTGAGAATTGTGGAGAGTGATATCCACAAGACTACATTTCATATGAGGTATGGTCACTATGAGTTCACCGTGGTACCATTTGGCCTCACAAATGCTCCAGCAGTTTTCATGAGCCTTATGAATAGAGTATTTCGCACCTTCTTGGATAAGTTTGTGGTTGTGTTCCTAGATGATATTTTAATATATTCTCGTAATGAGGAGCATGAGGAACAAGTGAGGCAGGTTTTGTAGAGGTTGAGAGAGAACCAGTTGTTTGGCAGCTTTTCAAAGTGTGCATTCTTCTAACTTGAGGTGCATTACTTGGGTCATGTTATATCTGGAAATGGGATCTCTGTAGATCCATCAAAGATCCAAGCAATCATGGATTGACCAGCACCCACCAGTGTCACTGAGGTGAGGATTTTTATGGGGTTAGCAGGATATTACAAATTCTTTATTGTAGGATTTTCCAAATTGGCACACCCCATCACCACCCTTCAAAGAAAGGGAAAGTAGCATGAGTGGACAGAGAAGTGTGAGAGAGCCTTTTAGGAGCTCAAGAGAACCATCACAAGTGCACTGATACTTGCAGTGCCAGACCCAGTAGAAAATTTTGTAGTATGCATAGATGCATCATTGGATGGAATAGGGGCAGTCCTTATACATGATGGATGACCTATCTCCTATGATTCTAGGAAGTTGAAGAATAATGAGCTTAATTATCCTACTCATAACCTAAATATTTCCATAGTGGTTCATGCTTTAGTGAGGGGATGACACTTCCTTCTAAGTCATAGATTCAAGCTTCATTCTAATCATCAAAGCTTGTAGTATATTTTCACTCAGCCAAACCTTAATGCTAGGCAGGGAAGGTGGATGGAGTTCCTATGTGAGTATGATTATGATGTTCATTACATCAAAGGGAAGGAGAATTTGGTTGTAGATGCCTTAAGTAGGATATGCTACGAGCTTTCATCTGTGACTACTTGTACCAATTTGAGAGAGTGTATCTTACGTCATTTTCCCAAGGATTCCTTTTATGTTGAGGTTTGTCAGTTGGTGCATTCTTAGATACCCTTAGAGGGTAAGTATTCAGAGTATTCCTTGGATTCTAATGGACTACTATGTCATAGAGGGCATATCTATGTACCTTCTAGTAGGGATTTGCATGAGTTCATTATACTTGAGGCACACAGAGAACCTTATGCAGTGCACCCTAGTGTTAAGAAGTTACATGTAGATTTGAGATAGTTGTACCATTGGCCAGGCATGAGATTGTAGATTGCTAGTATTGTTGCAAGATGCCTAGAGTGTCAGAGGGTGAAGGCAGAGCACCACCACCCTGGTGGGCTTCTACAGCCACATAAGATTGCTGAGTGGAAGTGGGATACTATATCTATGGACTTCATTGTTGGACTCCCCATGTCTTCTCACTGCCATGATGTCATCTTGGTGATAGTTGACATGTTGACCAAGATTTCCCACTTCTCACCCATGCATACTAAATTCATAGCATGAGACATAGCTCAAGTGTTCTTCCAGGATATTTTCTGACTTCATGGCATTCCCTGTAAGATCATCTTTGATAGAGACTCATTGTTCACTTTAGCCTTTTAGAGAGATTTATAGACAACATTGGGCACTAGGCTCAATTTTAGTACAGTGTATCACCCTCAGACAAATGGTCAGACTGAGAGAGTTAATTAGGTATTGGAGGATATTTTGTGCATGTACATGATGGACCATCAGGTCAAGTGGGAGGAATACCTATATCTGGTCAAGTTTTCCTATAATAATGGGCACCATTCATCTATAGGTGTGCCACCTTATTAGGCCTTTTATGGTAGACCTTACAGGACACCCTTAAGTTGGGACAGGATTGAGGATAGAGTATTAGTTAGTCAGAGAGATGGAGTAGCAGGTGGATCTAATTTGACAGCATCTTAGAGAGGCACAGGATAGATAGAAGAAATTTGCAGACATGAACAGGATTGATAGAGAGTATAAGGTTAGAGATAGAGTCTTCTTGAGAGTGCGACCGCACAAGAGTCTGATCCGATTCAGAAATGGCTCTAAGTTGGCACCTCGGTTTTTTGGACCATTTGAGATCTTGGAGAGGATAGGACCAATTTCATACCATTTACCTTTGCCACCTAGCATGTCACGCATCCACGATGTGTTCTATGTTTCTATACTTCAAGGATATATTTATGATGAGACTCATGTGATAGTTTGGGATGCCTTGCAGGTGGAATCAGACAGGAAGCTAGTGTTGGAGCCCATTCTTATTTTATCCCAACAGACCCTTGCACTTCAAGGCTGAGATCTGGACCAAGTTAGGGTCCAGTGGGATTGTTATGATGAGGTCACAACTTCATGGGAGGACGCAGCACAAATGAAATCTCAGTACCCATATCTTTTTTATTAACTCTAGGAGGAATTTCATGCCTAGTGGGGGAGGATGTGAGGCCTCACCCTGACCCATCATAGCTCAGATGATACAATTTATTTGATACCTTATGATTTGATATTTTGGGACATTATATATGATAGAATAGACATTATTAGTATTATTTATGTCATGTGATGATTACTTCTATATACTTTATCGATGATTTTTATGATGCTTTAGGTATACACATGCATTATGATGATTATTTCAGTATTTTAAATTCAAATGGAAAAATATGTTATGATATTTTGATTATGTAATTGGTTATAGTTATCAGGTACATAAATGAAAAAGGGTTATTAAGTGAAAATGTAGAATGTTTAGTCAATTAATTATCCAATTTGATATATATATATATATATATATATATATATATATATATATATATATATATATATATGCGTGTGATTTAATTGAGCTACTGATGTTTAATTTAGTGTGCAGGAAAAGTACCATGGAAATTATCAGAGAATTAGTAACCAACCCTATGTATAAACTATAAATCCAAGGTTGAATCTACTAAAGAGGTTCGGACCTCATTGTTAAGTGATTTTATTTTGACCGTAAATTGTATGTATGTATTAGGTGTTTTCTTTGTGAAATTAGTGACATGTCAATGTTGTGTTGTGTTATTTCACAGTGTCACTTGACACTTGTTATGTGTTTATGTGATGACATGTCTACTAAGGTTGGCAATGGAACCTAATTAAATTGTTTAAACTTAAATTTTGTCCTAGTCACTTCTAGAGGCCAAAAGGAGGTCCTAAGGGTCAATTTTAGGAAAATCCAAGTACCTTAGTGATAGGGGTATGGGTTAGGAACATTTCCAAAACTTCTAAAACCCACCAGTGGCCTTGGTGACCCTCTTAATAACCCATTACTCACATGTTGAGAAAACGGAGTGAGTCTTGACCTTTTACCCAAAACCACACTCCTTTCTAATCTTGCATTTATGATAGGGGACATAGGACAGCCCAAGGACTTAGGAGTCAATTTTGTAATTAATGTTGTTGGGTGGGTAGGATTTGGAGACCTTTTTAGAGGCCCTTTGTGGAGTTAGAGGGTTTTCACCCACTCTCTACTTTTAGAGACATTACGGTTTCGGATTGAAGAAAGAAAAAAAGGATTGGGCTCTTATCAAACATCATTTTTTCATAACACTTGTGAAGGTTGGTCTCCACCATTGCCATAGAAGCTTCTTATTTTATTGCAATTAGAGTAGTATGTATTTCATTCTCTTGTATATATGATTTATGTGTTTTGTGTTGTTGTGATATAAGGGAATGGGATTTTGGTTTGATTTCATGCTTATGGTTTTATTCTTGTTTTGAATGAGGGAGTTTTGTGAAGGGTGTAATGGCATTACTCACCCTTGGATAGGGAAGAAGTGGCCATGTATGAGGGAAGGGGTTAGTTGGATTCCATGGAAGTTTAGATTCTCTTCTCATGGAGAGAAGAGGGAAAAGATGCAAGGTGTATGGGCCCTTGCATGCCAATGAAGGTTATTGATCTTGATTCGGGGGAGATAAGGAGGAGAATGTATAGAAGAGTGTATGTGGATTGTAGCCTTAGAAAGGCATGGTTTTATATGTATTTCATTGGAAATCTCCTACATGTAAATCCACCTTCACCCCTTGTTATGGGTTTAAGGTGAATCCTATTGTGCAAGCCTTGGATGGGTGTTTTCTTGTTGTGTTTTCTATTGTGAAAATGGTGTGAATGTCACCCATTGGTTATCGATTATCCTAGCTTGGGGGTGGTCTCCTTGAGACCTAGGATGGGAGGTGATCTCTCCATGGTTAGTATCATTTTGTCTTTTTCAGATTTTGGGGAAGAACCTTGTGTTGGATTCATTTGAAATTGGAGCTTGGATGGTGTTCTTGTTGTCTTGATATTAGAGACTCCTCCATAGTAGTGTCTTTTCTTGTAATGTGCCTTCATGTTGAAGGTAAATTTTTTAATAAAATGGACTAAATTTTGTAGTCTTCAATGTTATAAATGAAGATGTAACCATTTGTGAAAATGAAAGAAAATCATGTGCTCAAGTTTAGATTAATTGCAAGTTATTTATTCTTTTTTTTTAGTTTTAGTCTTGCAAATTTCAAATTTAATATGTTCTTTCTCCTCTCTTGAAACCTAGATCTCTATCACAATATGATCAAACACTTTACCTTGAATTCCATACTACAATTTCAAAACTTTGGAGGATAACATGTTAACAATGGTTCATTAATCAAATTTGGACACTAATTAACAACTACCTATTATCAATAATCTATTTATGGTTCCCTTTGTGTAATGCATCAATGGAATATACATTGCATACATTTAACTTCAAACAAACAAATAAATGAATGTAATGCAATGCAATGCTAGATAAGAGAAAAAAAATATCACTTTCCATATTTTAGAGAGCCAAAAGGCTCTTTGGAAAATGTATGAGACAAGATTTAATTCCCAAATTACCACAGAGAATATTCCCCCTAGGATACCCCTCTAAATATTGGGTTAGAATAATAAACCCCCTTCATAAATTATGATTAATACAAAACTCTCTTATTACTTTAGTACCATTATGTTGAACTAAATGATAAATAATGAAAGGAAAAGTAAGTAGTTTTATAATAAAACATATACCCCTTTGAAAATGGGCCCCACATCTCCCTTTCCCTTGGTAATAATAAACATGGAGGGATGAACATGGGTATTGGCGCCATCTCCTTGTTCCCTGCGCCACCCACCCACTTGGGCCTCCATTCCTCCATTCCATGCGTGCTTTCCTTGCTTGGAAAGAAAAGGCTTGGCTGCACTTTTGGATAACCATTTTGGTGGGCCCAAATTAAAATTTGTCTTGCATTTCATTTACTTAGGAATTTGACCCTTTGCAGCCCGCTTTGACTTTTGTCTTGACTTCTCACCCACTTGGCACGTGAGCCAAGGAGAAAGAAAGGGTGATGGGATAGGGGTAGGATAGATTAGTAGGATGGTTAATAGGTAGTTTAGTAGGTATATTAGTAGGTGGTTAGTAGGTATTAAGTTAGTTTAAGTTTTGGTTAAATAGATTTACTTTTTTATTACTTTATTTTAAATGGTGTAGTTTTATTATTAGATTAATATATTTACTTTTTATTTAAATGGTGTAGTTTTATTAATAGATTAATAGATTTACTTTTTATTTAAAATGTGTAGTTTTTCTAATAGGTTAATAGATTTATTTTTATTTTTTTTAAATTGCCTAGTTAGTGTAATAACTCACGTTATTAATTGAAATTGATTAGCCTATTAGAGTAATAGATTTATTGGATTAATTTAAATTGTATAGTTTAGATTATTAATTTTATTTACTTCAATAATGATTATTACTATTGTGTGTTTTCATGCAATTATTAAAAAGGGTAAAATCTGAATAAAAAGGTATTAATGGGCTAGGTTAATATGTTAAATTAAGTGTTCCTTTTGAATCATGGGAAATTTCTCTTTGTAGTTAATTAATTGTTTATTATTAAAAATGTGTGAACAAATGAAGTTTAGGATTTAATTATTATTGAAATCAGTTAATTGGAAAATTTGGATAGTTCCTCAAGCAAGTTAAAAGCATCCCTTCGCAATGTAACTGGAAAAGATTATAGTAATTGTGAGAACCTTATTATATCGGGGATGTTTTAGGGTTGTAATGACATTGAATGGGATTAATAAATTAGATTTCTAGGTCAACCATTAATGGAGTTAGTATACCCCTGTGTCCCTGTAGTACTAAACTATAGTGTCTCTTGTCATCTATCGAGTTGGAATACCGACTCTGCATCCACCTTTGTTGATAACCCTGACTCAATCTATGACTAGACCTTTCAGCTCATAGACTAACTTCGCCATGTTATCACCTTTCCTCAATGCTTTCAGTATTATTGTGTCATCATAGTTTTTGTTTTTATGTTTTAAAAAAAAAATTGTCTATATGTTTTTCCCTAGTTTTGGGCATGACAGACACTCTCTTCACATAGCATTCCCATCTTTCTCTAATCTCATTAATCCTCTTACTCTACTATTTTTACTCACTTTGATCAAGTCTTAAAAATTAACATGACAAAGCCTTTTGTGCCATAGCTAGACATCCTCAACTTTAGCATACATGAAATTATTCATAGAAGTATCAAGATAAAATAAATTACCTTTAGATTGTTCTCCAGTAGCAATCATATTTTCCTTCTTATAAAAAACTTTCACTCTTACATCTTGAAATTCTAGTCAGTGACCTGTGTATGAGTTAATTTTGGCCTTCTCAATCAACCACACACTTCAACATAGTCCTTCTTCACCAAGAACAAACAAGACTGAATATGAGTTATTCATCCTGCCTGCCTGGGTGATTCGACCTGTTGCC